>JABJVR010003115.1:4844-16384 GCA_025773905.1 Chitala chitala | reverse complement strand
ACAGCCTCAGCACTGAAGGCTAATTTCAGTGTAGCTGGTTAAGTGTTTCGGGGCTCCGTTAGGCTGAACGGACCCATAAAATGAGCTGCCGGCAAATGGCTAGAGAAACGCCGCCCCAAGCAGGCCTTAGTCGCAGCCGAGTCAGGCTTCCACTGGAGAAACTAGGTTTGTGCGTACCGCGCTTCCTTGTGGGAGTTACATTCAGTCTAGCGAGGCCTGTGCCTGGCTCAAGGGTTCACAAAAACACAAAAGGCAGGTGGATTAGTCATTCGTCCGTTTACACTGTGCGAAATGTACTTAAAACTTGTGACACATAACAAACAGTAACGTCTTCTGCCAGTCTCTCAGAATATCAGTCATAAGCCTTCTTATGCCATGTCACATCTCCTATGTTGTTGAAATATGAAACCACAACGTAAAACATTCAAAAGTATACAACTTTTGTGGAAGAAAAAAGATTACTATCTTGTTCCTCGCTCCTTCAAGGCTTCCTGTAAAAAGCCTTAAAAAAACACTTCATGTGCACGCTTACAGTCTTCCAGAACATTCTGTCTCATTATTCAAACCTTGCATGACTTGGGTCAGAGTGACTTGTCAAATTGTTGAGCACGATCCAAGAGGGGAATTCTGTGTAGAATGTTCTGGAAGTTTTGTAAAACATTAAAAATATATGCAAACACACAATCTTTCAATGTACTGCATGCCTAAACATTGCTCAAATTAGACTAATCAAGTATAATAACCAGGCATTGTAGAAATCCATTTTACTTAAAAAAACAATATATATTGGAGGTCCTTATAAGTCTTGAGACCAAGTGTTTTAACAGAAAGCTGTTAAATAAATTATTGTTGATGTGATCTACAATCAAGTCTTTACTCTGTAGAAAGATTTAAAACTCATCATGTCGAACCAGGGCTTCTCCAAAGTCAGTGGCTTGACTTCCAACAAACAAGTCATACTTTTCAATTATTTCGTCTTTGGTGAGTCTGCCATCCTGAAATGAGATAATATATAAATATGCATTAACAGCATTCTCCTCTTTGTGGTGGTGGTGGTGAAGATGAAGATGTTTTGTGTATAGAATACGCCTCAAAAGACCTCAGCTCCAGTGCACCGTCCAGAAGATTAGTGTTCGTTGGACCGAGTTCTGCTGCGCTGTCACACAGGGTAACTCACCTTGTCCGTGTCGGACTCGTACACCAGATGCTTGGCCTCTGCTTCTGCGTGGTCGTAGTCCGAAGGCAGGATCCAGTCCCTGGTTTCTTCCTTGTCCATCTTTCCATCCTTGTTCTTGTCCCGGAACTCCGTGAACTGCTCTCGCTCCGTCTTGACCCATTCGGGCTCCTGGGGGTCACCCTCGTGATTGTACATGTCTCCTGATTGGGTGATAAGGGAGTCGGTGTAGCAGCAGAGCCTCAGTTATGAACATGAGCCAAATTCTGACTGACACCATGTCTCAGAGACAAGTTGGCTTGCAGAAAGCATTCTGAAGCTCCCCACAAATGCTTTTTTCCCCTTAACATAATTTGTCAGGAATCCCATTTCAGTAGACAAGGTCATAATTTCAACAGACTGTCCTCAGCATGGGCCATTAATTAAGCTGTGGAGGCTTTCTGGAAGCTTTGCTTTTAATTTCAACATTTAACTTACCAATATATTCTTCCAGATCAATAAAGCCATCTCCATTCTTGTCAATGTCCTCCATAGTTTCCTGTAGAAAACAAAGTGTACACACTTAAATTGAACTTTATTTAAAAAATCCTCACATATAGTATAATAAAGAAAATCATTATTGAAAAGGGTGCATTTTTATGTGTGCAAATGTGGTTCATTTTGCACAATTATGTGGATATTTCATCTTTACTCTTAGACATAATGGAAGGGCCTCCATTTTTGAATTCTGATCAAGCAAAGCAGCCCAAAGCCCAATGCAGACAGCCATACCAGCACCACGATGTCTTTCATGTAGTCAAACTCCTCAGGGTGCAAGAAAGCGGTGAACTCCTCCTTGTTGGCGATGAGATCACCATCTTTGTTCGCCATCTTGAAACGTCGCTCGTCCCGGGACATCATCTGCTTGTAGTTGAAGCCGTCGTCAGGATCATTGTCATCTGTGGAAAATAGAGTATATATATCTTAGGAGAAACGTGTCAGAACATGCGTGTCTGCAATACAGAACCATTACTACTGCCATTAGAAAGAATCACAGCATCTGAGGTGCATGGAAAGGGCCTGAGGATGAGACACTTATAACCACACCAGCAACATGAGGAATAAGCCTCGGAAAAACTGCACATTAAGCTCCATCTCATCACCTGCTGTCCCAAAAATACAGCTAAATGTTTACGTTTTCTTTACATGAAATGAGGCCATCATTAGTGATATCAAAATTGTTCCGCTGCTGATCCACATTGTCAAAGACAATGGCTGTGGGGAAAAAACAACTTCGAAAAGTGTTGATCTTATGTTGGAGAGGGAAGCCCTCTAGTCTTACCGAGCACGTAGCCATAGGTGACGTTCTTGTACTCCTCCCAGGAAACAAGGCCGTCCTCGTTGAGGTCGTGCCCCTTCCACTGTCGGTCTACGTCGTCAAATATCCAGCGCTTCTGTGCAAACTTTATCCACCTGTGCATCTCCTCCGTGGTGACGAACCCGTCTTTGTCCTCATCGATTTTATCGACGATCTTACTGCAGCGAGACGAAACGGGGGGACGGGTCCCCCAGGGGGCTGTTAGCAACAGTGCCTGCTTTAACAGGAAGCAGGGATGATGCAGGGAAGTCTTATCATGCTTAAACACTTTGGAAAACCACCATTCACTGTTTATAGCAGGCAACTATAAAGATGTTTAAAAATCTCCATGGTTGCCATTACAAGCAGTGCTCAGTCCAGCCCTTCCAACAGCAACTAAACATGTCATGCTTCAATTTACTTATTATTGTTACTTATTTACTTATTACTGTTTACCACTCCCCCGTCCAAAAAAATAAAAAATAAATCACCCAACATGTCATACATCCTCACACATCACACTCAAAGTGATCAGCAATGCACCGGGAGGTGTGCAGCTTTATACCCGAGTCTCTCTTTGCTCTCCTCGGGAGTGAGCTGATCGAACGTCTTGGCCTCCTCCTCGCCCAGGAAGGCGTCATGGTCATAGTCGAAGTTATCGGCGTCGTCATGGTCCTTGTCGCTCAGGGGCTCGTCGTGGTGCACACGGTCCTTCTTCTCCATCGGTTTGCTGGTGGCGTAGACGGCGCACAGTGCAAAGCACATGAGCAGTGGCCTCAGCTCCATCTTCCGTCACGCTGCCTGGGAGAAGGGGGCGGGGTCAGAAAAGTGCCAGAGGAAACCCCACGCCTCGGTAGCCTGACCCTGAATGTCAGACATACAACTGCTACGTGAAAGCAGTGCTGATCTGTGCTTGCAGAACACAGACTGTCAACTTTGAACACAAAACAAGGGCTTCATGTACGGGATGAATCAAGTCACCTTAAGAAAGAGGTCGCTACAGCACTACTGAATAATTCGGCACATAGTTTGATCAAACCAGTTATAACTGGTACCAGGAGGAAAAAAACTGACGATAAAAAATACTTGTACATACACCACAGATATCAACTGTAGTTCAGAGCTTAATCTCACAAATAGTGTTTACACCAAAACTTTCATAAATCAGGACAAGTGGAAATGTATTAATATTTTGTTTACGTGTTGTGTAATCCAGGTCATGCGATGACAGCCTGTTAAATCATGGGATGGATGATGCTGCTGGAACTGCAGCACTTGATTTTCTCAGGTAGTATTTTAGTATTTTAAGTGCAAAAGTGAGTGACCTGAAGCTGCAGGTACTAATGCTTTGCTTAGGTAAAGAAGTTCATTTACATATTGTTGAGATTTAAATTTCAGGTTTTCACTACAGTCCTAGTTACAAATTCTCAAACTTATTTTATTACCAAGTTATATTGTTCACGATCAGGAGGTGTTGTACCACATAGACAACCTTAAGTAGGTAAATCCCTACATTTATTCCTATACTATTTTTTATACTTGACACGGTGACCCAAATGTTGGAATCTCTCTGATCATGTAATGCAAGTCTTTTCCATCGACGCTTCTAGGAATTGGACGGGATTTAAGCAGGCAATGCACGATGGAGACGGTCGAAACGAGCAGTACATCTTCCATGTCAACGTCATTTCGTAACTGAGAAAGGTATATGACATTAACAATAGCGGGTCTGGACCCTGTTCGCTTTCACACGTTAATTACGTAAGTTAAAAACAAAAACAAAAAAATGGGCTGGACCACGCATTTCTTTATTACAATTAGAACACCATTCAAGATCAGCTCGTTCCTTTTACAGGCCAAACCGAACACAGAATCGCAGTGTATAACAAAATATGACAAACAGCCCCAAAATGTATTAACTTGCAATACATAGATGTAAACCACTTCAAATGATATGAAGAACTTACAGATAACAATACTACATAAAACAACGGATAGCAGTACGTGGTAAAAATAATAATAAACCCATGCAATTACAAGATAAGGCTAGAGATCAGCACTAATTGGTGAAATAATAAAAAACTAAAGTGTGTATCTGAAGGAAATTTGTGCAACACTAAAGCGATGCGCTTACCGACAACGAATAGGTCAAAGGACTTACAGGTTTTTTGGTAACTAAAGCGGTCCCTGCGTCCAACTAGGGAACAGAACAGGCGTACGCCCTCCGATACATTGTTTCCCGTAGAAAAATAACAGCAGCCAATGAAATTGCACATCTAGGCGTCAACGTCACCCAAGCTTTATCCTTGGCGCTACCCGATTGGTCCGATGTATTAAAACCTGGAATTCTGATTGGTTCTGAACCGCCACGTCCTCAAACTTGGAACTCCCGAAGAATTTGTGCTTTTTATCGAGGCGTTGGAAATTATGACAGTATAATGACTTTACATGTTCTTATACAGATTCGCATTTTACTGTATACACAGGCGACATGTCGTAGTGACATGCAGAGAAACTGATGTCTAAACTCTAAAATGCGGGTGGCAAAACTGAGTAGCCTGCACTGTGTAATGGCATGTGATGTAATACTGCAAATAGCAGAATGCACGTCTGATTATTAACACCGTCAGCCAAGTCAGTTTAAGCACATTCAGCGACTGCGCAGACTTATTTAAGGTTTACTTGCTGTCACAAAATAAAAATATACTTAACCCGTTGTCTTTCCAGTGGCTTTTTTTCTTACATATATGAACATAAAGACTGGATGCACAGACAAATCACGAACAACGAAAACCCTACCAGCAACAGCTATGGGGAAGGAAAATTGTTACTTTTTTATTTCTTGTATTCTTACACGTATTAACAGTAACCTTTATAGTATTGTGTGCCGTGTTCATGCAGAAAATACATACAAAGGAAAGCACTGTTCTTGGTAACCTTAAGAAATATCACTTTGTGCGTAAAGGCTGTGAACATGTTGTGTGTAAACCTCCACGTGCAGTATTCTGATATACCTGCTTGGCGGGAGGTCTAAACACGCCTGGCAGGAGAAGAGGAACAGTGGGGCATGACTGCTTTTAGCAGGGTGAAGAGCTGTGACACTGAAGGCCAGGATGTTGTAGCGCAGTCGGGAAATGAACAGGCAAGAGGACAGTGGCCCAAACAGGTGTACAACATCACCACAGCACTTGTCTGAGAATCAGAACCAGACTCAGCTTTACTGTCACGTACAGGGTGGGGTGCCAACCCACTGCAGATGTTAAATAGTTAAAAGTCAAAAAGTCAGACCAGTGTGTAAAAACAGGCAGGCTGGGGTAGTGCAGAGTGTACATGCTGTGCAAATGTGCAACAAGTTCAGTTAATGAAAGCATTGTGTTGGTGTGTGTAGAAATCAGGACGGTCAGTGGGGATCTTGGACCCTGTTGTTTAAGGCCATGTGGTAGGAAAGGAGCTGTTTTTGTGCCGTGCAGTTTTGCTCCTGATTGAGCCCAGGGTCGTGTCTCAAGAAGTTTGTATCTGGGATGGGAGGGGTCGGCCAGAACCCTTCTTGCAAGCTTTAGTGTCGTGAAGTCGTGCAGTTCATAGTGCGATGGCAGATGAAAGGCAGTATTATCTTGTTCGGGACTCTCTCTGCACATCTGGCAAAGAGGCTCCGCCCCCCAGCATGACCCGTGCAAATAAAACAAACATCTTTTCACAAACCTGGAGTTCAAGTTGCTTAGTGTCTAAGCTTTTAAGATGCAGAATTTTTTGAATTCCACAGTTAACTTTTATTACTGTAGATCCCATACTTTGTCCTCTTATCATTGTATATTTTATTTATATTGCTCCTACCCAGTTACTTTCTCACTAAGTGTCTCTGCTATCTCTTAGCTGCTGCAACATTGAAAATTTCCCGACTGTGGCACTAATAAAGGGTTATCTTATCCTTCACAACATTAGTAACTGGGCTAATTCTTTGAAATCAGACTAATTAAAAAATTGTAACTGACCAAAAAAAGATTAAGAAAATAAGCCTTATGTCTGGAATTTTATTTAATAAAAGTAGTATTTACATATAAATGACCATAATGACATGTCCTGCATGAGCCGTGCCAACTTGGTGCAATTCTACTGGTTGCTTGAGATCATGTGATCAGGTAGGCATGACTGCTGTGTCAGTCACGTCTGTAATATCCCCAGCAACCTGAGTCTCCCCACAGTGTGGTGCCTCCTCCGGATCGGAGGCTTCGCCCTCAGACGAAGAGCTCAGGTTGCTAACGCTGTTCTTCCCATCCGCGTTCCAAGCCGCCTCTGGCATCTCCTTCAGCTTCCGGACGAAATTGCAGATTCTCCCATTCCGACCTGACAATTCCTTGCTGCTGAGTTGCAACACTTCAATGCCACCTGTAAGTAATTAATGGAATTTAAGCAATTAAAATCACTGCTAAATATATATTTTTTAAGAATTTTTGTGGCGTTTGCCACAGACACACAACACTGTACCTATTCTAGCAACATAACACTACTTGGTTCCTTCAGAACCCCATGGTTTGTGGGTATTATGTCCACATCATCATGTCTGAACTCTGTTAATAGCTAACCTGAGCTGGGTTCTCCTTCCTTGTTCTCAGAGAGAAATGTCCTCTGCATCATCAGCTTCTTTACTGTGTGGCATTTGTACCCAAGTCTGGGGCTCGCGCTTTCACCTCCACCTAGAGGACACAAGCGAACCATCACAACAAATTTAAAGTCCATGATGCCAGCACCATTTGAGCTCACTCTGACCCGTGCAAGAACGAACACAGGTCACCAGAAGCAAAACTGGGTTTCATGTCAACTGCTTAGAATCTGAAGCAAACCAGGTTTGCACTTTCATTTCAGATGTAATTTCGTGTCGCCCAAATAACGGAGTCGTACCGCCATCAGCCGCTTCTTCAAAGATCACACAAGAGCCAAGAAGGTCTGAAAAATCAAAGCCATTACACAACGTATCAGCACTGCATGCTGTAAAGCATCACGCCGTCCAAACTTATTACATTTTATATGACTTAGACAAATCAACTACAAATCAAATTTCATTGCATTTTCGCCTCTGATAGCTTCAAAAGAAAAGTTACTAACACGACATTGCTGTGGATTAAAAATTCGGGAAAAAATTAACAGTCACCTTCATATTCGCCAGCAAATACGTATCTTCCAACTTGCATCATAGGTTGCTCAGTGTCTATTCCCTTCGAGAAAACGCACGACGTTTCTTTTTAAACACATTAAATAAAGAAACCCTGCTATAATTTTCTATTACTGAATCAAAGAGCGATAAAGAAACTTACCACTATTTTACATTTCCCCTCAGCCTTAGTTAAAAAATCTGAGTTGATAATGCCTGACAATTCGACCACAACGAGCTGTTCCTAATATTGTGAAGTTAAAACAAACAAACACATACACATTACCAATCCCAGTACCATAAATTCACAGGGACCCTTCTAATTTAGGTGAAACACTGCAGGGAAGCATATAAAAGTAAGACAACAAAACTTAAACATCATCACATTTATTTTTGATAACAAAATCATATTATTTCCTACCTCTTCTTCCCAATCCTCGTCCATATTTTCGTGTGTAACAGCGTGTCTGCTGGGCGCAGCCATGTTTTTGGTACCCAGACCTAACAAGTCGATGGCCGATATAATAAATGCATCCCTTCAAGCCGAATAGACACAGTATTCATTCGTTTTTCCTTCTTCAAATGTAATAAGTACATAACAGTCTAAGAAATAATTATGTCGGTAATAATTTCAAAAATAAATGTAATGGTATGTACATTTGTTGATTCGCTACTTTTGTTTATAAATATATGAGATCACTAGAGTCAATTAAACAGTATATTGTAACGGACCAAAGGGAGCCGTTACGATATTAAAAATTATCATTTCAATACGTATTTACCGCTACGAAATTTTTTGAGGTTACAAACGCATCAATAACTCAGTTTCTTACAAAAAAAAACAGTGCAAACATGAAAATACAATTAAAGCGCGCTTTATTACGAATGACCACTGGGTGGCGGTAGACAAGACAAGTACTGTACTGTATTTTTATTTCAGGCCAACTAATAGAAAGAAATGAATACTATCTAAATTTTTTTCAGGTTTTTGTAATTACACGGTCTATTCAGGATCATTAATTATACTTTGAGGCGTTTTATTAAAGTACATTTCAAAGGATAAAGGCGACTCGTTTATTCATAGATAAATATTTGTAATGCATAATAATAATAATTACATAATAAAATGTAAAATGTAAATCCATACAGATCTTCCAAAGCGTGCAATGAGAGTAGTGGTTGCAGTTTATTGAAAGCATCGCCTGACGGTCGCGGAGAGGTTAAAACAGCGCGTACATACATGAATGTTTGGACTTGGTCTATATTTCATTAACAACCTTTTTTCAGAAAGCTAGTCAACATTCATCACCGTGGATTATTCGGCATTGTATTGAGGGAGAAAGCTTGAATAAAACTGTAAATGTTAGATTTTTATGATACGTGTAACGCTTCCACGGAACGGAAGGGCGGAGGCAAGGGTTGAGTCTAATGTGCGAAGGTTTAAATACGAGGAATAGGGTAAAAGGAGCAGCACATAGATACACGGTTACAAGATTTACAATAGTAGTTCTCGCAAGGCAAGGCAAGGCAAGGCAAGGCACTATAGACCAACAACCATAGCATTAACCTTACAAAGGTACACTTACAACACACTGATACAAAGGGGGGACTTAAACGAGACACCACTGGCAAGTACTAATACACTTAACACGGAACACAGGGATACGTAGGGAAGAAACCAAGACACCAAGTGGACATAGGGAACATGACAAGACAGCAAAAAACGGTGACACCTAGTGGACGAAGGGACCATAGTGGGCAGGGCGTGACAATACGTTGTGTACATGCGTTTTGTATTAAAGATTTTAGTCAAAACATTAAACATCTATATGGCTCTCGGGCGGCGGCACGGTGGCGTGGTGGTTAGCACTGTTGCTGCGCACCTCCAGGCCTGGGGCTCAATTCCTGCCTTGGGTCTGTGTGCATGGAGTTTGCATGTTCTCCCTGTGCTTGGTGGGTTTTCTCCGGGTGCTCCGGTTTCTTCCCACAGTCCAAAGACATGCAGGTTAGGATGATTGGTGTGTCCAAATTGCCCATAGTGTGTGTGTGTGTGCACGCGCGTGCATGCCCTGTGGTGGGTTGGTGCCCCACCCTGGGTGTCCCCTGGGATGGGCTCCAGGCTTCCCCATGACCCTCACCAGGAATAAGTGGTTAAGAGGATGGATGGCTCTTGGGCACTGACACGCCTAGAGAACAAAAATGTATCTCCAGCATTTTCTTTGGGGGTGGTGCTTTTGAATAAAATGTTTCTTTTATTTGTTCAAGGGCGTCTTCATTATTGAGATTTCCAAACATTTTTTGCCTTCATTTTACTTAAAACAAGGACAAAAATTTTAAAATAAAAATGTTAAACTCTTTGTTGGCAAAAAGAAAGATTTACTTAAAAATTTCCCCCTGAGGAACACCGCTTTGATACGTGTTACTTCTGGTGCTTTTCAGTCATGACACAAGTACAGTCACCTGTGCTCATGTGCAAAGTGTTTTTCATAGATGAGGGGGAAAAAAAGTACAAGTGTCAGGGTGGGTGAGCAGCCTGTGACACACAGAAATGGGTCATCAGAACATCACTTCGTGGCACTTCTGTTTCTCCTCTCCTGGTTTCCTTCAAACACTGGAGACCCTGGCTGGTGCTAAGAGGCTTTTCCAACCTAATCTCTCTGGAGCTGCCAGACACAGTCCGTCATTTGCAAATGAAGTTGTTAAGTGGCACCATGGCAACAGAACCACCACTGACACAACAGGTTTTGGGGTCCCAAGATGTCAGTTTATGAAGACCTAAGAGTGGTGGATATCACAGAACACGTGCATTGTGGAAACTACAGAAGTTATAGAGTTAAGAGCCAATACTCATTTTATTTGCATAGGCTAATTAATGTTAACCCCACTTCATTAGGTGAAGCAGATCAGATGTCTTGGACAAGAATTGAGCATGCTCCAGTTTTCACAATAATCCTGACCTTAATCCTGAACAGAATAAGGATAATTTAAGTAAAAAAAATTTTATGAAAATCTGTGCTTTTAATTATAAAATCTGCTAATCAAAGATGTTTGTAATATCTGTGTTGTTCTGACCATGTAAATTTCCATGTCAGATCAAATAGGAGGTTCACAGAACAAGATGTTTTCACTCCGTGGATGTTCTGGCAGAGTTTGCTTTGTGACACATCTGCTGTGTTTACAACCAGTTCCCACTCGACTGTTTAATGGTAACATCCGAGTGAGATCTTGGCGTAGAGTAACAACCCCCTTGAGGAATGAGGACGTTGTGTTACTGTTTGCCTTTATCTCCCACCGCGACAAAAACATCCTAACTGTGAACTGTCGACTTCATATTGCAGCCCAAGCCTTGTTGAGCCTAGTTACCGCTGGGCCTTGTACCTTCTCCATAGCGATGTATGTGTCATGGTCTCCTGGGAAAGCTCCCCCCCCTTCCTCCATTGTGCACCTTGGGGAAGGGCTGTTATCTAGTCACACACTCGCTGACACATACGAACAACTCTCTTGTATATGCACACGTACACAGGTATGAATGTGCATCTCCACCTTGGTGACAGACACAGGCGTGGAAAATGTCTTTAATGCTTTTTAACCCTTTCACTCCATGCACTCCAGCCACCTTCTCTTACTTTTCCAATCCTCTTAGCGGTAGTGACGTCCTATCCCATGGCTGGCATCTGTAAAGCTCATCTTCTCCTCCATACTGCCCCCCTCCCTCACTCAGCTCTGGTCCCCCCAGGATTGGAACCACCATACAGAGCTTCCTGCCCAGCAGAGCCCAGGGTAAGGCGTCCGGTGGCCAGGTGGCTGCCTGTAAAACATTTCTCTCAATCCCGCCCCCAATCTCTCCCTCTCTGTCTCTCTCACTGTCTCTCTCCCTGTCT
>JABJVR010003114.1:0-16385 GCA_025773905.1 Chitala chitala | reverse complement strand
GTGTGAACAGCGAATAAATTTTATTTCAGAATCCCCCCCCCCCCCACACACACACACACACACACACACACACACACACACACACAAACAGCTTCTGAACTGAACAGGATCTGCGGCACGTAATGAAAAATTAATCACCTCAATCTTCTCATTGTTGAGAGCAAAACAACTCATTTGTGGCTGGTCACCTGCCCCACCTGCGCACCACAGAGCAATAGCTCTGCATGCCAATGAAGGCACCACCATCCATCACACCCCAAAACTCACAGAGATGGTTTAAATGGTGTGGACAACTGATGGTGAATGTGCTTCCCAACAGACTTCAGAAACGCAGTGAACCACACAAACTCATCATCAGAACAAATAATACAGCATGCAATATTTATCAGACTAAGACACTCACAGTTTGTAATTCTTTTTAGAAAATTGTAAGCCCAATAGTACTAATTAGTTAATTGTAATGTAACAACAATAATGCATTTATTTACAGCATTTTGTGCTCTTCAGAGAAAGATAAATTGCATAACAGTTACGAAAATATACAGATTTTAATGCACACAACATAACATAACATAGACCAAGTAATAAAGTTATAAAAATTAGGACAAATCACAGGGACAGGAATCAGATTTACAGCCACATATGGTTATCACATACAAGGAATTTCAACCCCTTCATTTAACCCACCTCCCTGTGAGGGAAAGTGGGCAGCAACACACAACACCCAGGGAGCTAGCATTTTGGGTATCTTGCTCAGGGACACACCTGGCACCTGGGCTGGAATTCCAGCTGCCAGATCTCCACATCTCAGCCTGATGTTCCACCCATTTAGCCACCAGGCCACAATATAGGATATATAGTATAGAACACTGAAGAAAGGAGACAGAATAAAAGTAAGAAATATACTCACACTCAATATACCATCTTGTCTAATTCAGGGTCACAGGAAGCCTGGAGCCCATCACAGGAGGCACAGGGCAGGGTGCCAATCCACTGCAGATAATAAATATAAATTAGGCTTATTTGAGAGGGAGTGAGTGAGTTTGTTAAATTCCAAATGTATCAAACTTTAAATATTTGTAAAAACATCATTTATATATTGTACCCTTGCATGTTAGGCTAATATGATTAGTAAGCCAGCACAATTTATATTAAATTTATTTATTTATTTATTTCCCCCAGTAAAGGTTTATGTAAAATTGTCTCGTATGGTTCTGTGATCATATCAATCAAAGCACCAGTCCACTTATCTCGAGTGAAAAGGAAACACGAAACCAGTAACATTTACTTTTGATCTTTGTTGAGAGAGTTGGATCTTCTATCTTGGGCACAGGTGGCTTCCAGGCAAAGGTAGTTTCTTCATCAGAGTTCATGTTAAGGTTCACAGCTACAGACAGAGCAGTACAAACTGAAGGGCTCACTGTCAGATTCACCACACACCTACCATGATGCATCTTTGCGCTGAGAGACCTGTCTTTGAATCCCTCAGATTACTGAGCCTCCCAGTGACTGATGTCACCTGTAAAGGTCCCAGTCTAGTGTTCACACATGTACTAACCATTGCAGTGTTTTTTGTGATACAGAAAATATTTTGCTAGTCAGCATGATAAAGAGCAGTAAATAAATTGAACATGTAGCACATATCAGCAGAGACACCCATGACAGTAACAGCAAATGTACATGCCAAGTTTATGAAGGGAACACTATATGGCAGGTAGAAAGGCAACGGCAGGAGCAGATACACACACACACATGCACACACACACACACACACACACATGCGTGCACACGTGCACACACACACACACACACACACACATATATATAAACACATTGCACGTTGTATTTTCCTGTGAACTATAAAGATAAAATTAACTTCAAAAACTTGAATAATTGTAACAATCTGACATTTACATTTTTTTTTGACAAAGATAAATGTACAACCAGCTTGTCTTACATCATTTCAGAAAACAAATGTTGAAAATATAAACTATTATTTTCCTCATCACAAGCAGTAAGTATAATCGGTTTTACATGGTTATGCAAATGAGCCATCTGCTTCCTATTTTTTAAACTTAAAATTAAACATGATTACTTTCGGTCTAAGACAGTGAACTGTCACTTTTTACACCTGTCTCGAGCTTGCCATAGGAGCTATAATGTTTTGGACATTTCTTGGGACCGTTCTTGTCCTGTCATAGACCTACTCATTGTAGTCAGCCAAAGTGAAGAGTACTCTTGAGAATAACCCTATTAGTTCAAGGACACATCAACTGTAGTGATCAACCAACCATACATGTTAGGCAGGTGGATGTTAGCCTTGCTCTGGTGTCTAAATTTCCAGTAACAATAGACTCAAGGAATATGGAGTATTGTCAGAGGAATAGTTTTTTTTAATACCCATTAGCAGCTCTGAGACTTCTTTTTATCCAAACCAATATGTGTTGGCAGATGGCTGCCTCACTGTTTGGGATTTTGTGCCAGGGTCGTTGTTGTTATCTATGACTGGCATCCATATGTTGGCATGGGGAGATGAGTGGCCTTTTTGAAACGTAAAACCGTACTCCAGTAACTCCGTCATTCCTGTCATCATCCATCACGGCTCCACAAGGAGAATCGAGCTGCCCCTTCGCAACGCAATATCAGGATATTGAAAGGAACATCAGATCATTTGCCTATGGCACATACTGTCAGCCCTGCTTGTGATCTCAGCCATGTTAACATTCAGGACCTCTTCGTATGCAGACCACTTTTGGTCCAATTACTGCTAATTTAAGTCAAACAAATGTGTTTTGTGAGGTGTACAAGGACGATATTTCCAAACTAGTAGATTTGTAACTGTGATGAAAACATTATCAGTAGGTATATGCTGATTAGCTATTTGTTTTTTTTTTACTCCCAGTAACTTTAACTGAAAATTTCAGAACATTGCTTGCTCATTCATTCATTCATTCATTCATTCATTCATTCATGACTGTAAATATTACTTTTTGAATTTGGTAAGGTCTGTGTATCATATTCAGGTAATGCATCAAACCAAATATATGAGCCAGTTGTTGTATAGGCCAGGGGCGTCTGGGGCCTCCTTACGCTGAGAGACCTGTTTTTGAATCCCTCAGACTACTGTCTTATTGTTAGTTGCAATCCTGAATGTGTTTACATGAAATGAAATAAAATCAGATGTTTGAAAAAACATAAATTCAATTATGTTCAAAGATACCATTCCACAATTCTAGATATGTGCTTCTGTAGGCTAATAAATTTTTCAACCCTCTTGACTGAAATACTGTTTAGTTCGTCCGCTTCATAAACTTTCTTTGTCCTTTGTTTGACTCAAAGCTAAGCAACAAACGCGGTTTCATTTTTAGTTAACGCTAAATATTCATCACAGTTCATTAGGAGCTTGTAGCCAGTTGGCAAAAAATAATCTAAAAGCCACACAAAGTCTCTCCTGTGACTAATTATGCAACTCTGTATTCACAGACACAATAAGCAGTTCTCTGAGGGCAAGTGCATTTTTTCCTTTATTCAAAGAGAAAACAAGGAATAAAGCAAGTCTGTGTCATACCGCTGTTTCTCGCTCTGTTTTCCCCTTGTAGTGCGTGAAGCTTCATTCTGCATCAGTGGATGGAAGTGTGGAGCTATGCGGGGGCGGGATTGTGTCGGGGGAGGGGTTCAATAATAGAGCTGTCAGGTGTATGACAGGGAGAGCTGATTTCACTTGAAGTTCTGGTTTTGTCATTCGAGCACCCTCCCCGGCACGCCGGCTGCCAAGAGAACAGCAGACAAAAGGGTGGAAAGCGCAGAGGCGAGCTGTCGTGCGTACGCGATCTCACACGGGTCATTATCGATACGGTCGCCGCCTCGGAGGACGTTCAGGTCACGGTGAAAATTAAAGCAGCTAGGAAGACGAAAGGTGGAGGAGGCGGCGGTGTATCAGAAAGACGGCGGAGGGTTGCTCGCTCAGGATGTCTCCCTCCGTTGTGTGGTGGGGCAGACATCGGTGAAAGGCATGATTTTTTTGAGAAAATTGTGTTTTATTCTTTTTCACAAACTTGACATTTATGTGAGACCAAGTAAAGTTTCAAACATGGATTTAGTTATATACTACTTATTTAAATGTTACTGAATATGAAAACTGACATTAAATCTTTTGAATAGTGATAAATTTCCATTCACATTTGGAGTCTTTTAATGTATCATTTGGTAATGGTTGAACAAAATGGTGTCTTTTTTCTTGTGTTTGTATTGGAAAAAATATGAATACCTATCAATCATTAATTCTGACACACACTCAAAAATATTCAAAGGCAGCCTGTCATGAAGCAATGGAGTTAATTATCATCTTTGAGCAGACAGGCAGTCAGTCCATGACAGTGTTGTCCGGCTCCCGCAACCCTCCCCCTCGCTACTCCTTATATATGTTCTCCTCGTGGCCTTATCTACAGACCATATCGCCTCCATCTCGTCTGTTCCCCTTTTTCTGTCTCTGGGTAGTAAGAGGTGTAGACTCAGTCAGCTCAAACCAGTTCTGCAGTTTTCAAAGCATGAGCTAATTTGTACAACAAGCTTAACAACAATCCCACAATGCATCTACGCTTATGCAATACCATTCTACTGTTAACATCGTTTTGATTATAAATTTCTTTCAGTGTTCAGTGTGCTTTGGAATAGTGGACACTAGGATTCGTGCAATAAATTTAATTCTATTAATCAACTATCATTACAAGTGCCCAATGTAATACCTTTTCACAAATATAATGTATATTGCAAACATGATCATGCCAATAGAAACTATGAATTATGTATTCAACTGTAAATAAACACCCACTTGCATCTATAAAAAGCATGTTGCACTCATTGTTACAAAGAGAAAAACAGTTATATAATCCACCCAGTTATTATTATTTTTTTTTATCTATGACCCAGTCAACTTTGTTACAATGTTGCTTCAGTTTTCACTGAGCTTATTGAAAAAGTATTCGCCCGTGGAGAAACATAAAATATGCAACATTTGTACTTTTCACCTTTTGGAATGTATAACTTATATAAATCAAAGGAAAGTGGTGTCTTTGCTTGACAGACTCTCATTCATGTTTCATTAGATGCCAAAAGCTTGACTGCGATGACAGGTGTGTGCGCAGCCGTTGCATTTCCATAGGATTACAGTTAGTTTCTAACATTCGCACGCATGCCACGCTAGAGAGCTTCGTGAGCTGTTCTAAGGATTGGAATATACGGCTTTTCGACCTCAGGTAATAGCGGGAAAAGGACTGTCATTGCCGTTAGATTAACCTGCGAAGACTCCACTTTCGAGGTCTTTGCTCTTCACGGATGGGAGAATCTGCAAATAAATATCGATTATATGAAGGACTATTATTGATCTATATTATGATCTATATGAGTTTCATCGTCTTACAATGCAATGTGGTACAGTAGGCCATCCACCATGAAAGATTGAAACATTTATCATTAATCAGTATCAGTACAGAAGCGGTTTTATTACAGTAGGTTAGTTAATGATTTTTTACAAATTTACAAATCACAAGATGTATCCATTTGCGAAGATACACACCTCATCTTTTTTTTTGCTGGAATATATATTTTTTTTTTTTTTTTTTTTTTTTTTTGCCCAAGGGTGCAACAGCATTTTTCATGCCAGATAATTTGAACCCATGATCTTGTAGTTCCCAATCCAGCTTTTTAAACAACGCAGCACCTGCTCCCTCTGCTATAACTCAAGGCAGTGCATTTAGGAAGATGTGCATGGAGTAAAAACCTGATCCATATGGTTTGTTCCACATAAAGAGTCACTGTGTTGATTGTGCAGTGTTTATGCAGCTGCGGAGTCTGCAAAAACAGGCGTTTAGTACTGGCCAGATTACCTTCCTGGTTACCGATACATATGACAATCCTGTATGAGAAAGAAAGAGGAGATTAACATATTTCTCCAGGACTTGTGTGAAAGCACATTAAAAACCATTAGTACAGAAATTAAATACAAATCTTAACTCAGGAAACACTTTTCCAGGAAGTGGACCATTGTACTAGGGCAGAGTGGGGGAAAACATCGAAACAGCAATTTTAACTTTAAGTATGTGCACATCTTCAGTTCATTTCCATATGTCCACCTCACTGTTTTTCCAAAAAAAGGGATTAACAACCCAAGACCCAAGAGCAGTTTGGTACTTCTCATTGGTTTCTGCACTTCCAGTATACCATTACATTGAGGAGGACAGTACCATAAGTGCTCCTGCACCCACTGCCTGTAGTGTCTGTGGAAACGCTGCAAGCTGTCCTGTCTGTGAACAGGTAAAGAGGACGAGTTCTTGGCACAGCCATATTGTAGCAGCTGACACCGGCTTTTAGCTTTACATGCTCTGTAAATCCTGCAGTACGTTCTATGAACACATCAACTCCTCGAACCTGAAGTGGACAAGCAAGACCATGAGCAGTATATGTTTAGGAATGAAAACTGGTTCTGAAAAAGTAAATCTTTTCTTCTTTGTTGGCTGTCTTTGGACACACATAGCTGGCCTCAGTAACCTAGGAGAAGAAGCCATGTCACGCTCTCTTTTTGTGCCGTGTTCGCCTCCTGCAGGGAACAGGAAGATCATGGGTGGAAACTCAACAAGCTGAGCCTTCTCCACACCTAAAGTCCCAGGGCTCATCAGATTCCAGCTCGTTGCTTCATTTCACCAAATTATCACCCCTCCTCGAACCCAGCCCCTGCTTTCCTGCTCCTCTCTGCTGACATTATGCTCTGTAATTATTTTGCTGCACATTTCACGTTTTCTGCCAAAATTAACAAACCATGATGTGAGAGTCTGAACCGAACTTTGTGCATTGTTTCACAGTCTGAAAATCGCTTGGCTATTTTTAAAATTGCCAGAGGCAATTTGCTTCTATGGGAAACAAAAAAAGTACTAATTTGTTTTTGAGGGTTATGGGACTGGTGATAACGATGTTCTCCACTGTCAAAAATGCCTTTGCAGAGAAGTACTAACAGTAAAAGATCACATTAGAAATTAGAAAAATTGTTATTTTACATTATTAGTCTTTGGCTTTACAAAATGGTGCTAAATACAGAAATACATTAAAATACATGAAATTTCTAGCATGTCTTTTTATGTCCACAATTAAAAAAAAGTCTATGCTAATTGCCTTTGTATTAACATGCCCTCTTACCCTGCCCTCTGTTCATTCTCAATGAGCTGGCCCTGCCTGTAGGAGGTAGCCAGTAACGCTCCAGTGCCTGGTCCATCTGAGGATACCTCAGCTGGTGTGAATCCTCTGTGAAGCAGAGCCCCTTCAGTAATGCTCTCTAGAGAAATACCGACACTGCATATAATAACCACCTTAAAAATTGATGTCTGAAAAAATGCTGCATACATTCTTTGCCTTAGCTAAGCTCTTTCAAATTACTACAATTTTGTGAGGAATTTAATACCTATTGAATTATTGCAGGAAGTGGAAAAAATCATGACTGAATTGAGGTAAAATGTGTAGGACTTGTTTTAATATATGTGTACAGCAATAAAGCACACTTTTCAACAAACATTCCAAAATAACATGGAATATTTTATAACCAAGATATATTCTGGGGGAATGAACAAAAATCTAGCAATGTCAAACGAACAGTTAAGCAAGCAGTCCAAAAGCTCATAAGAACTATAGCGCTCTTCGAATATGATCTTCACCATCTCAAGTGAACAGCACTTACTCCAGAGATGGACTGAAACCATAGTAACAAAGAGAAAAAATGAAGAAAAAAAAAGCCCAGGAGTGTCTTGCCCCAAAAAGAACCTCCAAAAGTATTGTAATAATAACAATGAAGTCCTTTGTTTGTTTGGGAAGCTGGCTTCAGGCTTGTGGGGGTGAGCTGGGGGTGGGGGGCTGAGTTTATTGTTTTAGATATTGACAGTATTCTGGTGAGGCATTTGAGGAGAGCTTTGTAAATAAGGTGAATACTAGATTGTCAATTTCTTTGTGTACAGACAGCATGGATTTTGTTATGTGCATATTGTAACATTCCAGCTATTTAGAAGTCAGCTATTTTAGCTACAAAAAAAAGATTAGCCCACAGCAAAAATTACCCCACAATTTAATGACACATGTGTAGCGATAATTATCTGTACCATTTTTTAAACCCAGGACTTTTATTAGTCTCTTACTACTCCATCTTTCCCAAGCGTAAAAAAAGATCTTTAAAAAAATAAGGTTGCAGTTCTCCTTCTTTCAGGTAGCCAAACAGGGACACATCTTGTCATACAGCTGTTGAACCAAGGTCTACAACGATGTGGATTTTTTTTTAGCCTTTAACCTTTTGACCTTCTGTCTAAGCCGCCTTGGGGTGTGATTGAACTATTTATCTGGCAGATTGTGGGTAGACCTTCTTATTTCTCTGACTTTATATCCTGCAGAATTGCCCCACATTGCAACCAAGCAGCCCTGAAAAATGAATGTAGGGCATGTTCCAAGCAATCGTGTAGATGGATTAGAAAGAATAGAGGAGCCCCCCCCAACCCCCGCCTGCCTTACCATTTCATTTAGCGGTAGGGAGAGGCAGTTTATGAAACTGTGACAACATTACTAGTTCTGTTTTTCCCTTTCTTCTGCATGAAGACAGTCTGTAGAACTGCGGGCCCTACAGATCCTCGAGTGGACTGCACGACCAGGAGCCTTGCGGAGAGAACACAAACATCTCACTCTCTGCGATGCCCACCAACTCCCTTGACCAACCGTGTCTTTGGAGCACCGTCTTCTAGTTTGTTTTACTTAAGACGTTGTGAGGTAAATACACCGTGCTCTCAGCAGTCCTTCTGTGTCCCCATTCTAAACTGTTTTTGTGCAGGCAGTACATCTTGGTCTGCTTTTTAACCCCACCGAGGCTCATTAAGACACTATTACAGCCCCGGTTCTGAGGCTTTTCCTGCAGGAACCAGGCGTAATTAATACGTATATATTTTTTGTGGAGAGTAAAAGTGTCTCCCCTCAACCCACTGATAGATTGCAGTCATTATGAGCACCTTGGTAGAACATCAAGTACACAAGGAACGATAAAAGGTCAGCTTCCTGGAGCCAGGCCACAGTGTTCTGTGGAACATTTTTCACTGTCGGGCGGTTCAAGGTGAGCGCAGGTTTTGCATAACGGATGTGCACAGGAGTGATCCGACGGCCCCTGTACGGTTCCGTCCAACTGACCTAATCAACAGGTATTTCTCATAAATCGCACAGAAAACCAAACAAATGCAGTACTCTATATGAAAGTATTTACACTTTGCTGAATGAATTTCTCTTGGTTTTAGGTCTTTAAATGGTATTCATAGAAAATATAGAGAAGATTTGTATTTTAAAACATCTCCAAGAGATGCCTTTTTGCAAACATAAAGTGTATTTTTTAGATCATGTTCCTAAATAACAGGTGATCACATTAAACTACCTGCCACTCTAAGCCCTTGCCTTTTTCTACAGATCTATAGTTTGGAAACATGGCTTCCGTTGCTGGTAGCTTTATGCTAAATCATAATCAGGCGACCTACCAGTGAGGCAGAAATTTGGCAGGAGGCTTTTGTTGAGTTTTCATCTGTCGCACCTCTGTCAATTTCCCCAATGAATAATTAAAGGGATACGTTTGCTTTTTTCTTCCTTGATAATTACCTCTCCAAACGCCCTGTTGGATTTGTGACAGTAATTATGAGCATTAATGAGTCCTAATGCACCAATGATCTCTCCATTATGCTGAGTGCTGATAAGCTACTCCAACCATTACAGATACCCTATTTAGCCTTAGCAATTGTTTCACCCACTAATCCCTATCCCCCTCGCAAAATGTGTTCAGTAAATAATTAAGTTTCTTGGATTCTATTCTGAGAATCAAATGATAGCAATGAATAATGATGCGTGTCCTTGTGGACAGACATACTTACGTTGAATCACACACTTCTTTGAGAAATTAAACTGAAGTCAAAACTGTGCACATTTAAATACAGTTTATTTCTTTGATGAACCATTCAAAGATTTTATAGTGACTTATTGATCATTTCCTTGCTGACTCTGTAAAGACAATCAGGTTTCTTCATGGGGGGGGGGGTAGACAGGAGGAGGTTCTTTGTTTCAGGTGAAGGTATGTGAGTGCCAGACTGTACCCCTCCTCCATCCTTGCTGTGGCCCAGAGGGACCCCATGCACAAGGTGACTCCATCAAGAGGATGCGCAAAAGAAATGACAAACGGCACGGCCTCTGTCTCTAGGGAAGCCTGCTGTGGTTTCAAAGCATCTTACAAAGAAAAACAGGCTGGGATGTGGTGACTTTACCAAGACACATACTTCAGCTGTTTTCAATGGCACAGGAAGTCTTGTGCCAAGAAGACGTGATTCATCTCTGTTCTGATAAACTTTTCACACCTTTACATGCTATTGGTTATGAACTGTATGCAGTTTCTAAAACAATTACTACTACTACTATTATAAATATTGTTAGCTATTACGGACACTTGAGCATTATGGTTAAATAAAATCTTATATTCTGTATGGTAACAGTAATGTATGTTTGTTGTAATATCAATTAGACCTAATAGCTGGATTAAGTTTCCAAATTAATTAACTTGGTTATATGGACTTAATTCAGACAAGTTTATAAAACTACAATGGCATATGGAAAGTTATTGAAAAATTTTGCTTTGGTTACATTTCTCGATTATGTAACAAAAACACTCTAGTCTTACTGTATTACTGATGAATGCCTTGAATGCAGATATAAAAAATTCTAGGCAAAGCCTGCAATGTAATTATTATGTCAACTCATGCTCGTAACCATCTTGGATATTGTGTTTTACAAATATATTTAGCTGCTTGCTTAACATCATACCATTATTGTGCGTTTGTGTGTGTTCCTATAAAACTTAATGTTCCATAAAAAGAAAACATCTGTGTTGAACAATGCGGCCTTCGTCATTTCATTTGTTTGTGGGCTGGGCTACAGACTCGGTTTTACCATTGATAATACTAGCACAGTCTTCTTCCATTCTTAACAGCACTGTTCTGGTGGTGCTTTGCAAAGAGTCAGGGGGAATGCATGATAAACACAAGCTATGGACCCTTATGACAACAGTGGCAGTCCTCTTTAGATGGAAATAATGGGGTTGTGTGCAGAAGTGGCTGTTATAAATACGCCTTTGCTTTAGAGGTCGGAGGTTAACTACCGTTTCATTTCGCCTTGCGTGACCCCGGGAGGAGTCACCTAACAGCTCTGTTGGCTCTCCTGCTGACAAAAGCCATTTTCGCCACCTGAGCTGGCAACAGAATGGCACGTCCGAGACCTTGGGAGGCTTTTGCTCAGACAAAGCCCTGGAAAATTGTTTAGGAGCTGCAAGCGGAAGGACAGGGGCGTCCCAAAGTCCGAAGGGGAGCCTGCAGAACTGAAAATCCTCAAGTCAAAAAATGTCACCTGTCATATGACATGATCTGAAGCTATGTTTTAACATATCACAAGTTTATGATCATGTCATTGTATGATGCTGTTTTAAATTTAAATTAGGTTACCCCACTAATGTGGCTGCAAGCACTACATAAAAACAAGCCCCATTGAACTTAATTATTGAATATGGTTGTGTTCCTTTGCTGATCTTGATACAGCCAGAGAATTATTGTTCATTAAAAATCCTTGTAATAACTTTCAACCAAATTAGTAGTGATAATCGCAGAACTCAACTTATCCCAAAACAATTAAACAGTATTGCACAGTTGTCCCTTTAGGAAGAACAGGCTTAGAAAAAAAATACTGTTAAATAAACAATATATTCTCTGTCACAAACAAATGTTTGCAGCACTAATTTTTATCTTATATAATATACAGTCATTTAGACCCCAGTTCACCATTTAAAATATTACAAGGCAATCTTTTTCAACAGTAATATAAGGAAAACAATGAACTACTGAATAAATCATGAAAGTAAAATTAATTTTTTGCTTACTGTTCATTAAAGTGATCTGTACTGCTTAATTTTTTTAACTTTCTTGTATAATTTTCACTGAGTCCTTACAGAAAATGAGCTGGACAGATAGGCTGCAAAACGAAAACTCTTTCTGTTTTCAGGGACATGAGCACGGGGGGCTGAGAAGGTAGGGAAGCTTAAATTGAAACCCTCACCAAATGTTTCTATTTTGCCACCAAACAAAAAAGGCTGTCAAATCTTCAGATTGCAGTGCTTTGAAGAGCCCTGGTCATATGGGATGAAAAGAGGCACTTACTGCACCCAAAGCCTAGTTGCCCCCACAGTCCTTGCTGTGCGGACTGAGGGAGAAGGTTTTTTGATGAAGGTCAGCCCTGATGATTAAAATTAGGCGAGCACGGATTCTTTATGACTCATGGGAATAAGGGCCCAATCGGCAGCTCTTAAAGAAGGAAATTGTATTACCAGCCAACACCACTGCCATGGGACTGGCTTGACTTTAGTAGCCAGACAGACTGAGCCTGAAGCCAAAAGCCATCAATGTAACAATCAAGCAATATCATTTCAGAAGGCAGTCCAGCAGCTAGAGGTGGTCACTTTCCATTGTTATAATTGTTATTGCTGATAAGAAATATTTGGCAGCAAAAATTTATTCCCCACAGGGCATGAATAGGAATCAGATTGATCCTAATTAACACCCAAAGCAATGTTGAAAGGGCTGTCTACTGAGATTGTGAAAGGATCTGTTATATTTGTATTGAATCAATTTTTTCTGAGATGGGGGTTTTGGCCTAGAAAGTATGGCTTAGTCTGCACCTTGATGAATGAATTAATTTATTTATTTTTGCAAAACAGACCTTTATAATGGAACATGTCATTTAAGAGTGCAAAAGTACCAGCAAATTGTAATGAATACAGAAACAAATATATAACAAAACTGCCTACAGAGAAAATAATTTGTGATTGTTTTTCCTCTGTTTTTCAAGGGCCACAAGGTCTGTGGATTTTTGTTGTGTCCTCTTATTCACCTGATTAATTAAAATCCATGTTTATATAGGAGACAATATCACCTGGCTTTTGCAGGTGGTGGATAATTTACTGATTGAGCCACTTTAGGCTCAGGAGCTCGTTTTTATCTATGAAAGCCAGGTGATGTTGTTTTCTATCCAAACAATGATTTTAATTAATCTGTTGAGAGCTCAAATCCTACAAATATCCACACGGGGCCTAAAGTCCATTACTGTCCTGACCTGTTTGGTCTGAGAAGAGACAGAAGATCAGGAATTCCGTCAGGGCTTTAAAATTGAAATTGCAAACTCGACACCATTTTTATGTGTTTTTTTTTTTTTTTTTTTTTGTGAAACCAACTATGTATCGTTAACCATTTCGCCCGTATCTGAAAAATAGGACCGAACAGGGTGTATGATAAATCTGGGTTTATGTCCAGTCAGAGCACCATACAGCTCATTGAAATAAACCATCAGTTCACACTAGCTACGATTTCCTCTGTCCTACATTGGAGATGTACGTTTGACTAAACCCTTTCTTATCTCACACGTTAATGTGTCATTGTGTTTCCAGTAACACTGGTTCATATGGAGACAAGCTACTTCACCCATTAAAAATAAAACCTAAAACCTAAGCATTTATTAACATTTAAAATATCATATACCATATTTCTCCTAATTAATGCTCCCGCTCTAATAGACGCGCCCCCACCCGATAAGCCAGGGTGGCTAATGCAGTACAAGATATGGCGAACATTATTAAATTCACACAAAAATGCTACATTATTTGGACAAAATCCGCTTCTGAATCCCAAACTGATTTGCCGTGCATTGCACCGGCATCACTTGTAAAACATGACAAGTTCTGATATTTTCAGTACTTTTACAATACATGCACCTTGAACTTCATCCAAAAATGAAGTTAATCGAGTACAATAATAAGGTCTTCAAAATCTGTGCCATTCTTACCGAATTATGCACAATTCATTCGCCATTTGTCCTGTTTATGGTGTTTTCGTGCAAGCAATTACAATTAAATTTAAGAACGTTAGGCTTTTTCGTAACAACTTGTTGTTTTTAAAGCTTTATATAAGGTTGAACTTGTTGTTTTAAAGGTTTTAAAAAGGAAATAATTTGCACATTTAGGCCTCAAATACATTAAGTAGGATAAATGCATGTGTAAAATGCACGGTTGGTAATTCGGGTGTAAATTTTAACGTATTCCTCCAGCCTTGTCCAAGGAGCTACAAAACATCTCTCACAAATAGAAACCACCAAAACCTCTTATATCAAAGTGTTTATTAGACAAGTACTAGTGTTGTTGAAAATTCAATATCTATGACCTTTGAAAACATGTCAGAGGAAAAGAAAAGTCTCTAACCAAGGGCACAGGAGAAAGTATGATATTGAGAGGGACACAACTGTATAATGTGACAAAAAATATATAAGTGAAACCACTAAATTGTGCGACCCTTGTGCTCTCTGGTTCCTACACGTTCCTGTCCGTGACCTCACAACACAGACAGTGAGCACACTCCCGCTGACCTGAATTACTGGTCTTAAACATGAAAAGCAATGTTTTATGTCAAATTTCCCTTTATGTTGTAATTTGAGTACCTTTTTTCCCTTAATTTCTTATATAAAATACTTACATGCCAAATTCAGCTATACTAATCTTTTCACTTTCTTGTGGTAAAATTCAGTTCTGAAAATTAATCTTCATGCTTGTTTGGTTCAAAGTCACCAGAGTGACATAGATGCTGTTGTACAGTGTTATTGGTGAACTGCAAAGAACCACAACTGGCAGGCTGTCTACAGGCTGGAAAAACAGTACTTCAGAGCTGGCAGCAATAAATATATTGCATACTGGTTTTGTTTGTATCCAGTTTGGTGTGTGACATCCAAACCACTTTCAAACCAGAGTGTTTTCTCTCTTTGGTATTAACTCAACAACCTTTTTGTCCTCTTTGGTAATCACATTGTGAATGTTTATAGGGGAAGGGTTTTAGAAAAGGTTAAAATTGCTATTTGCAATGTGATTGATTATTGTGCTTACCTATGTGCTGTGAGATAGGCCGTTAGTGTTGTCTAAGTTTATGGATAAAACACATTTTATTGCACATTATATCCATAGTTAACATAACTGAATTATATACAGTATATTGTGAAAAGTATTGGGACACCCCTCCAAATCCTTGGGTTCAGGTGTTCCTATCACCTCCATGACCACAGGTGCATAAAATCAAGCACTTAGGCATGCAGGCTGCTTCTACAAACATTTGTGAAAGAATGGGTCACTCTCAGGAGCTCAGTGAATTCAAGTGTGGTACCGTGATAGGTTGAGATCTGTGCAATAAGTCCATCTGTGAAATTTCCTCACTACTAAATATTCCACAGTCAACTGATAGTGGTATTATAACAAAGTGGAAGCTACTGGGAACAACAGCAACTCCAACTTCTTCAGGCCATGTAAAATGACAGAGCGAGGTCAGCGCATGTTGAAGCGCACAGTGTGCAGAAGTTGCCTACCGTCTGCAGAGTGAATAGCTACAGAATAGCACATCAACTGTGCATAGAGAACTTAATGGAATGGGTTTCCATGGCTGAGCAGCTGCATCTAAGCCTTCACACATCACCAAGTGCAATGAAAAGCATTGGACGCAGTGGTGTAAAGCATGCTGCCACTGGACTATAGAGCAGTGGAAACATGTTCTTTGGAATGATGAATCACACTTCGCTGTCTGGCAATCTGGTGGATGTGTCTGGGTTAGGCGGTTACCAGGAGAATGGAACTTGCCTGACAGCATTGTGGCAAGTGTAAAGTCTGGTGGAGGGGGGATTATGGCGTGGGGTCATTTTTCAAGGGTTTGGCTTGGCCCCTTGGTTCCAGTGAAGGGAACTCTAAAGGCATCAATCAGCATACCAAGACAATTTCATGCTCCCAACTTTGTGGGAACAGTTTGGGGATGGCCCCTTCCTGTTCCAACATGACTGCACACCAGTGCACAAAGAAAGGTCCATAAAGACATGAATGAGTGAGTTTGGGGTGGAGGAACTTGACTGACCTGCACAGAGTCCTGACCTCAACCCAATAGAACACCTTTGGGATGAGTTAGAGCAAAGACTGCAAGCCAGGCCTTCTCATCCAACATCAGACCTCACCAGTACACTTCTGGAAGAATGGTCAAACATTCCCCTAAACACACTCCTAAACCTTGTGGACAGCCTTCCCAGAAGACGTGAAGCAGTTATAGCTACAAAGGGTGGGCCAACTCAGCATTGAACCCTACAGACTAAGACTGGGATGCCATTAAAGTTCACGTGCGTGTAAAGGCAGGCGTCCCAATACTTCTGGCAATATAGTATGTGTGTGTGTATGTGTATGTGTATATAGTTAATATATGTAGCAGTAACAATAGTTACTG
>JABJVR010003113.1:0-53723 GCA_025773905.1 Chitala chitala | reverse complement strand
GGAGGAAACCGGAGCACCCGGAGAAAACCCACCAAGCATAGGGAGAACATGCAAACTCCACACACACAGACCCAAGGCGGGAATTTGAATATAACATATTTTATGGAAATATTAATAGGAAATATAATGAATTTATGTACATTTCATTATTATATATAGATAATAATTATAATTAGGTTGTCATTTATTTTAAATATTATAACAATAAAATTACAATTTGGAGGAATTAATTTAAATATAAAAGTTTTTGTGCTCACCAACACACTGTATGTGAGTTTTAGCTCATAACTGTAGCTGGGTATTTTATGTTTGTTCATGTTCCACCTAAATATATTGGTCAAACAGTATTAAAACCTTCGTTTGCATTGTAACCTGTTCACTCTGGTTGTACTTAATTTTTTTTTTATTTGGCCATTTTGAAAATCAATATTTCACTAAAAATGTATTAATGGTGTTAATTTACTAAACCTGTTAGCTAAATGAAGTATAGTAGACTGTGCTACAGAAGACTTATTCTTAAGTGTTTATAATTATAAATGTAGAAAAAAATTATAAATTCTTTTTAAACAATAATTTAAATCTTGACCTGAATGATATTCAATGCTGTGTATTCGATATTTTGTATAGGTCATCATATGGTTTACATACTGTGTGTGGTGGTATATTTCAATGCCCCCCCATGAAATTCCAGTGCCCTCCCTGCAACTGCAGACAATATGGGAAACTGAGCAAATCGCTCTGTCTGTGAGGCAGTATTTCATTTGTGGTATTTCTTATCCAATCTTGGGTTGTGGCCTTCCCAAGCAGCTCCTTTGGAGAAAGAGCTGTCAGAGTTCAACATGGGGGCGGTGGTAGGGAAGTGCTAAAAAAAATTACCGTCATTTAATTTGGGTGCAACACAGATGGGGAACTGAATTTGTTCTCACATACATTTTCATGCTTTGTATTCGTACAACCCCAACTAAATGTGAGAGGTAGTAGCATAAACTTTTGTTAATCCCCGAGGTACAGATTGTTCACTCTCTTGTAGGATCAGATACAGATGGGGAAGTTTGACCTGTTATTCAGCGAGGGCTGTGTTGCTGGGTAGCCAGACTGGTGTTCAAACATGCTGGCATTGTGTTGTTGACTTTGGGTGAGAGGGGAAGTCACTCTCTCCCCATTCTGGTTCCATGGACTAAGTAGATTGTGTCTGCAGATAACTGATCCAAACTACTTTAATTAAGGTCGCAGAGGAGGGCTATCAAATTAACGTGGTCTTTCGTTCAGGACCTCTACATCCTTCTTTTATCTTTGAGTAAAATTAAAGATGGTTGCATATAAGTAGCAGTTGGCTTGACCACCAGAAACAAGAAAGACAAAAACTAAGAATTTGTGTTCAACCAACAGGTGTTCCAATATTTTCTTTTTGTGTTCTCCTAGTTTCTACAGTAACTCTTTACATATGGCAAAACACTGTCTGCCTTGTATAGTTGAATAAAAGTTGTTCCCACAGCAACACAAATGGACGTGGAGGTTAGATGTGCAACTGTCCTGAAAAGATCACTCAGGTTCAATATTTTATGTTTCCTTTTATGTCAGTGATTTGTGTGTATGATTATTAAAAATACAATGACAAGCTGCCCCTTTTTTATTTTAATGAAGTTAGAATTAAGCGAAGTGTAATTAAGGATTCTATAACTCGGCTGCATAACCACCTTTTGTTCATGACTTTGAGCGTGTAGTTATGGTAATCTGGAAAGAGTGCTGAACCTGTCATGTGACGAGGCATTTCATTATCGTTAGCAGTGGCTTAGATCCCAGTGAAACAGACAGAACAGCAGTGTTTGGTGTATGGAGATTCAGGTATTGGTGTCACAGCATCAGATACCAGGTAGGAATCTCTTTGGTTTCATTTCAGCAGCACTGTGCAGGACTGGATTGACAGCTGTACTTGATCTGTGGCAGACTGTGTACGCACACATGCACTTCGTGAGATGCAGAAATTGTGTGAAGACGTCGTTTAGGTCCGGAGAGAAGCAGGTGCCAAAGGAGGGGCCCAGACTGCTGGGGGAGGGTTATTCCTCATTAATGTCCTCAACTGACACTGTCTTACTGATGTTCTCTCTGAAAATCTTGCCACAAAATACATTTACACGTGTCAGTGCCTGTCAGATTCTCATACAACCAGTGATTTTTATTAACATCCTCCGTATAAATCTTTCTATCAGTGTGCCTCCCTGCTGTTACTTGGAAATCCCTCAAAGCTATGTCATAAGGGTGTGAGGTTCTTTGTTGAATTTGGGGCCCCATGTTTAATTTGCTCAGTCTTGGAATCTGCAATCCTCTACTGGAAACACATTCATTTTACTGAGTACATTAATCGGCTTAGGTTTTTGTTGAAATTGTTGAAAAAGCTTGGTCTTTGACTTCATATGTAGGTGTTTCAGTAGTTACTAGTAGGCATATTTCATCTATGTATTGCATGGTTTACAAAGCAGCAGTATTTGTAGAGCTGTCAAAGACTGTTCTTGGGTTGTGGTACAATATATTAGAGTGGAGTAATAGAAAAAAAGGTGGGAAAATACCAGTACTTTTCTGTCTCGTCTCCATAGAAACATCATGACAACACAGCTAGACTTCATCTACTACCACAGCCCTCACAGCAAATTCGGTGGAGGTCCAAAGGGGTTTAACAAGATTAAAAACTTAATCAAAATTAAATTGACTGTGAAAAAGGAAAATCTCTTAATGTTGAAGAAAAGAACGACAACCTTTGAAAAGGAAACAAAAGCTCCTGTCCTTATCTGCAAGGCTGCTTTTTTTGTTCCCTGGCTCTTTAACATGGCACCTGTTCAGAGTTTGCCATCAGTTGCACAGCCAGCATGCTCAGAAAGATATTTCAGTAATAGCCTTAGTAATCCTAAATAGTTAAACAGATTATGCAACATGTGACTTCAGTATGCCAGCATTGACTGTGCTTGCTCTGGGTTGTGCCTGACTCATATCCTGTGTTTTGCACCCTTAATCCCAGAAATCCATCCCACTTGTGATGTGCACCTGCAGGCAGCACAGCATGCCTCTGTGGAGCACAGGCATTAATGTCACACAAGGGTTGGAGGTGGGCTTTGTAGTTTTTTCCTGTACCATGGTCAGCCTCCTTGTAGGACGAGGTAGTGTGACATAGCGAAAGGGCCCCGCATAATCACAAACTGCGATGTTTTTATCATCGTTAATGACTGAGGTAGGTGGAAAAACACAGCCAGTGGGAGAGAGCTGCAGTAAATACAAAATTTGTGTCTTTTAAGATGGTTTTATTGACTGACTGACACGTAAACCCTCTTGGGCAGTGCATTATGTTTTACACTTAGTATGCCATCAAATGTCCAGTAAAGTCTGCCCACTAGAGTTGTCACAGTTAAGCATTTAATGCACAGCCAGGAGAAGCTCAAGATTTAAATGTAAAAGCTTCAAATTACTTTGTTAATTGCTATGTAATTTATATTAAGAAATACATTTTTGGGCATCATTTGTCTGTATTAGCAGCCTAGTGGCTCAGTGGGTAGAACATCAAGTGAGGATGTAGACGTCTCCTGGTTCGAATTCCTCCCAAGCCTCCTGTGTGTCTCTGAGTAAGATATTGTGGGTGCCAAAAAATGGCTGCCCCTGCTCCCCCCAGAGGATGGGTTAAACACTGAAACAGAATTTCCCCAGTGTGAGACTAACAAGAGAATAATAAAATCTACATGTGTTGTAATAGTTTATTTTCTATTGGGATTCATGATTTCACATTTTGACAAGCATCGGAGCAGATCAGCAGTTTCCATGTGGACACAGAAATGTCGACGGCCGTGCTTCTTGCCCAGTGTATTTAGCTTCTTCCTCTAGAGGCCATTAGCTTTAGAGTTTTACTTGCTGTGGGAGTTCAGTAGTGTCCATCACTCTTTAAATTCTGTACACTGCTGTCAGCCTGCATGGTACATCTGTACAGTTACACCCTACAGACATTTTTTTGTACAGGCAGTCATAATATGTACAGGAATTAAATTTCATGTCCATCGTTTAACTGGCAAATTGGATGAAGAAATCACTCCACAGAGATATTTGTGGCATCTGGGTGTTTGCGTCCTCCGTGACACCTTGCAATGGCAAGATAGCTGACTCAGACTCCATCCATTATTTCTCCACCTTTACATCTTAACAAGTTTTTTTAAAGGGAGACACATTTTTCCACATTCATTAAACGTCTTGGAATTTTAGTTTAGTTGGTCAAATGCCTAACAATGTTCACCTTTCATTAGTGAAGAGGAATGAAAAATATAGCATTATTTTTTGTTGGGGGAAAAAAGAAGTTTTGAATGAAAGGAAGGTGCTCGCTGTGAAATGCATGAGTTTTTCTAGATGTGTATTGACCTTACTTGTAAGATAAGACTGTGGCTTGTATTTTGTATGGTAGAGAACTTTTAAACCAAGAAGTAGCATGTATCTTTAGGAGAGATTCATATATTACTGAAGAATTTGCATTTTTATAGAAGTGTTATGGAGTGTTATGGTAGAAACCCCAGAAAAGGGTTAGTACTTTTGTCTGGTAACTGAGCAGGCTGAGGCTGCACAGGTTTGAACCCTGGAAGTGTTGTCCCTGTCACACACACGACTTCTACACAAAAAGAAATCACTTGTTGTGAGTATATAGTGAACAGCATTTCTGAATGCAGATTTTTAACATGACTAATGACTGAAACTTCATGGGAGCAGATATCATACCGACCTTCCTTCAAGTTAAGATGAAGTGTGACATACTGTGACACACCATGCTTTGATGTCTAGCCTTGTGATGTTTGCTGCAGATTTGCTCTTATAAGCAACAGAGTTGAAATATCACACTGTTCTGAAACATGACTATATTCTACAAAGCATGCCAGTTACCACTACCAGGCATACAGTATAACATGTTCAGTGGCTGTTGTTGGATTTCATTGTGAATATTGTATCATGATCATTACCTACTTTATTTTCTGTTTGTTTTAGAATGGCATATTATTTCCAGTATGTGCGTATCTAAAATGATAGGGCTGCTCCTTCAGGGGTTGACAGTATGGTCCATATGAGTGCATGTAGGAATATTTACAGTGTATGCAAGTCAACAGGAGGCCCTACCTTGGGCTCATCTACAACTGGTCTACCTGGTTTGTACAGTTTGTTACTGACTTGTCTGGACATCCTACCTGTCTAACAGTCAGATTCCTCAGAAATACTCTCCCCCCCATGGTGTACTGGTGTCCCCTGTAAGTGGGTCTACTTTTACTTCTGTCCCTTTGAGAACACATTCATACTTTCACCTGCTAGCTGTTATTTCCTGCATAAGTGATCAAGAGGTGGCCAATACAAGCCTAATAAACTGAAATCTAAATTCTTTTTATGTTTATTTAAATTTTTGTACATGAAGACGCTAGTTGCTTAGTACCTTTCATGCCTGCAAATCCTGCAAAGACTTTATGTGGGTATACGGGAAATTTGTTTTTTTAGAAGTAGGTTTTAGCTGTGTACTGATACAGGTCTGTATCAACCCATTGAGCTCTAAGGGGCCTCTTCTTCCTGGTGGCCAGGTACTGTTACTTCAGTTTGGTCCAGGTGGCCAGGTACTGGTACTTCAGTTCAGTCTGGTCCAGGTGGCCAGGTACTGGTACTTCAGTTCAATCTGATCCATTGTTTGCAGATATGATAGAAGCGGGCCTGATTTTCATTTGTCCAGGACCTAGGACCCAGTCTCTTCCTCCTCCAAAGCACTCCATTGTTCTCTGTCTCCTTCTCCTCCAACCCCTGGTGTGGTGACAGTACAAAGAGAAAACCACACTATAATGGGGCATGCTAACACAGAACATCAAAAAAATGCACATTTTAAAATTCGAACTGCACATTCAAAGCAATCTTGAAAAATCATGTATTTTAAAACCACCTTTTGGATGAAATCCTGACTAAATAGAGCTCAGCCAACATCTGAGGAGATACAGGAAGCAGTGAAAAGCTCATGACTGTTCACTTCAGTGTTCACTCTCAGGTTTTATGATTATGGCCTTCAAGAGGAGGAATGAGGTTCTTATCCATCAGTCTACAGACCTAAACAATCATTTGATATCTTGTCTCTTCTGTTCCAGCAGTTAGTAGCAGGACGTCATGTTGTGTTTCATAGATGTCTAAACAGCAGAAGCCAGTGTGGCTTTTAAAGGGGAGGGAGTGATAAGAAGAAGGCAGAGGGGAACAGAGAGTGAACCTCCTCTGACAGAAAGACAGACCAGTGGACGTAGCTCATGATCCTGGCACATATATACACCATATACACTGGGGGTTCTTGGGCCCGAACAACGTCGAAATGAAAAAATGTTGCCTTTTTCTGCAGAAATAGTAGGCATCATAAAGTTGCACAAATGTCATAATAAACCGCCAGCGTTATTGTTGCATTGTTACTCTGGGGTTTATTGCACATTCCCAGGGTTTTAATACTGAAATAGGTTTTAAAAAGCCCTTTGTTGTGTCCAGTTTATGTTAGTAAACAGCCAGGACACTAGGGGGAGTAAGTGGTGTCACGTGTTAAGTAAGGGCTAAGGTGGTACGGTTATATATCTTTGACTGATGCCATGGTAAATATTCATATGTATTAAAGACCTTCCAGAGTTATCAGTTGCTCATTCTACATTTACTTGCTATCGGTCATAACACACTTGGCAGTACACCCAATTAGAGATTTATATTATAAACCAATTTTCCCTAATGTTAATTATTTTATGGCTTATCGGTAACAATTCATTTATTGATAAATTAACGTTAAAGTTAGCAGCATTTGTTTTAACACTTACAATTTAACATGTTAAAAATGTACAGTATACCTGTACTGTATGTACTTTACTCACCCAAATAGTGAATTTTTTTGGATGTCACAAAATCGTTTTGTCATAATGTTGAAGGTGTTTAAACGAATTGCCAACTTTCCTGAAATCGCCACTGTGTGAGCATTGTGTGTATGTGAAATATGCATGCCATCCCAAGCTCATGTCCTGTTTCTGTCCATTTCATGTACACTGTGTGTGCTGTCTGGAACTCAGTTTCCACATTTATTTACATAAGTTTTAGGGGCAAAGTAACTGTTCTTACTCATAATTGTAATAAAATTTTGATGTGAATGTAATTGCACAGGTCTGGTATTTTTTCTGTATAATAATAATACTAATAGAAGTGTAATTTATATAGCAGCTTTCACAAACCCAAGTATATACACAGTTTAGAAAAAAATGTTAAGTTGTATTTCCCACACCTCTTAACATAAGTGAGGAACTTGCATCAGTTGGCTTGACTACAGCCTATAGGTTGTTTCCTGTCGGATCATTCTCTAACACAGCTGGGTCTACTTCAGGGGTGCTTTTTCTAGATCTCCGGAGGCACGTCTGGGCTACACAGAGGAGGATGACGATGAGGAGGCACGAGTATTAACCTAATTAAACTGCCAGGCCCTTTATTGTACTGTGCATAGCTTTTCTACTGAATTGGACAAGGGCATAAATCAGTATTTGTTGTAGAAGAGGCACCACTCTGTAGCAGAAGGGTCAGAGGTCACGGCTGAAAGTGGGAGGTAAGAAGGAAGAAACCTTGTTGCAATAGGGGTGTTTAAAGTAGGCATTGTGGTGCAGGAATAATAGTCATAGAGTAAGAATGGGCTTGAGTTGTTGAGGCAAAAGGGTTTTAATTGATTGACCTAATGTCTGTGTCCTACCGACTCCTCCATTAATCAAGTCCTTTAAATGTCTATATCCTTTGATAACCAACACTTTGCTTTTAATTAGTCTTTGCACCACCTTCATGCTCATGCTGGCAACCTTATTATCATTATGGCAAGGACGACAGTGTTGTCAGTGTCTTCCCATGCCCTACTGTTGCCGCCTGTTGGGTTCTTTGAAGAAGTAGTGGTACACACCCTTACAGCTTTCATCCCAGTTCTGTGTTTTCATTACCAGAGCTATGAGAGAGGGCATGTGGGTGGTACAGGGGCAGCTCATCTCTTAGCCTGCAAAAACATATGACTCTTCTTTTCTTCCTAACCACAAACCTCTGGTGTGGTTTATGCCCACATAAAAGACGCAGCACACAGCCCAAATAACGAGCACCATGCGTCTGAATAGACCTCTGTTATAAACGCCTCTTTACTCTGCAGTGCGCGGTGAAGAGTCTTCGTGCTCAGAGAGCCTTTGTGCAGACTTGTTTGTATGTGTTTGCAAAGGTGTAAGCACATTCAATTCAATTTATTTTTATATAGCGCCTTTTACAACAATGTGCCTCAAAGCGCTGTACAGAAGAAACTGCTTTGTTACAGAATAACAACAGTAGGAATAAATACAAATGAAGCCAGACAACAGCAGACGAGAGGAACCCAAAACTCCACAGTGTGGAGAAAAAAACCTCTGGAGGCCCAAGGTTGACTGGCTGCCTAGCCCCTCCTGGGCATGCTAACATTACAGAATATAGATGCGGTATGGTACTGAATTAGAAAGCTGTTTGGGTCCTATACAGTTCCACAAGGTCTCTACCGAGTACAGCCCATTCTGGTGTTGTCAGCATACAGTCACAGATGACAAGTAGAAAATGTTATTGTTTCAAAAGTGAAAGTCTGCTCTGTGTATTCTAACACAATGCCTTTACAATGTGTATACCACCCATTTTAGATAATTAAATTATACAGAACCATACAGCAAAAAATGTCTTTTCAGTAGTAATTTTGGGAGGAATGTTGGAAATTAACCCTATAACTTTGCAATGCTGTCAAACAGAAACAGTTATATTTTCCTGAGCCCCACAGAGGGGGAGTACTGGGAGTACTGGGACAAGCTGCAGTGAGTTATCCCAGATAGCCCCCAGTTCCAGAATACTGTTGAAACACATTGTATCATATATTTCTTGGTTTGTGACATAGTTCACATACAGATTTATTTGAAAAATACAATATAGTCAAACAGGACTTAGCAGTGTGATATAGTTGGTCATAGCTAGTTTGGTGTTGGTTGTTGGTTTTGACAGGATGCGTTTGTTACTGTCTTTTAAAGAAATACATAAAGCTTTACCAAAAATATGTACACAGGTGAAATTAGGCCTAAACCTTCTTCTATGTTAGAGACAGAAAACTATAGCTTGAATGGGATGAGGTGTCACTGGTCAGGAGGGTTTGTTTGAAAGTCTTAATTTTAAAAATATACTGTATGGGACCTCTGAGTAGTGTTGGCAGGGTTGCCATGTTGGAGAGGATTCAGAACCCAGGTTTAAATTCTCAGTAAATGCACTGTTTGCACAGGTACATGCAGGAAATGATAAAGCCACTAGCCCAGGTTAGTGTGGACAAGTTCAGGTGCAGTTGGGCCAGTTCCTTCCGGGAGCAGTCTAGGCCGTGTGCTCTCAGACACCACGCATGTTCTAGGTGTTTGCTGCCTTTGTACTATTTCTAGTTGCTGTTGATATTGCAGCCCTTCATCTTTTTGTATTGCATGTGCAATGCTGATGTTTTTGCTTCTGTCACCACCAGTATGTGGCCCTGCACGGTCACACGTGTTCCTGTTACGGGCAGCACCCTGTGACAGGAACTTGTCAACGACCTTTCACACATACGGAACGATGGGGATAAAGGGGGTGAAGAGCAAAACCACACCAAGCCTCTTTTTTGCTTGTGTGTCAACACTAAATTTATCTAAAATAGCATACGGTAGGAACATTACAGGGGAGAGCTTTGTGTGTCCGAGAACAGTTTGCCTCACGCCTCCAGGAGCTGTGGGTTAAAAGGAGTCCCTGGGTGATGAGTGTTGATAAAAAAAAGGACAACAGACATTAATGAAATCCAATGCTAGGCCACACACAGTAACAGCTGCTGAGGCCATAGGTGCTGATGAGGAAGCGGATCACAGTTGTACAAACTGCGGCAGCCGCTGCCACTTCTCCATCCACAAACCAAAGGATTAGCTCTCAACTGTGGCACGTTATTGTTGGCAGCAGTTTTACTGAACATGCATCACAAACACTGACTTATCTGGCTTCTGGATTCTGGGTTGGTACAGCTTCAGCATTTAAATCACTGTCTAGTGTTTGAATTAAACACTTTCCTTTTGTTAAATAGATTAAATGACTGAAAAAGGTTTCAGTGTGGAGGTGTTGGCAACACATTAGAAAGTATACAGAAAAATCCATCTTTCACCCAGCCATTTATTCAGTACAGGGTCATGGGTGGCCTGGAGCCTATCCCAGGCAGTCTAGGGTGCAAGGCAGATTCTGCAACTTGCAAACTCCACACACAGTGCTGAGAACCATATTTTAATCCACGACCTGGGAGATGTGGCAATACAGCTACTCATGGAGCCACCCTGCTGCCCCAAATTACATCTCCTACTGCCAGTCCTGACTTTTGAACTCGTGTCTACATTTCTGTCAGCCATTCTATCTGCCTGGAGAGCAAATACATTGCAGAAAAACAGAATAGACTATTTTCTTTTCATATTCTCATTTAATGCCATCATCTTTTTATACAAATAAGTACTTTAAATCTAACATTAAAATTTCCTAAAATAAGGCAAGAAAAATAAAAACAACTTCCCCAAATAAACAGGGATATTTTTAAATTAAATTGAAAACATTTCACATATTTTAAATCCCTTATGCTTTGAAGCTACAAATTTTCACGTCATGCTACATTTTGTATGTAATTCATCTGAAATTTAACCTATTTGATGCCTATGTTCTTAAACTTGTGCTTAAAAGGAGCACTTGTTGTTTGAAAGAGAGGAGAATGAGAGAAACAGTGTTACACTTCAGTGTGTAAAATGGTGGGTGGAAGTGCTGAACTTCAGGTCTTTTCACAGTTAGAGGTTGTAGGCATGCAGGCCGTTTGAGCAGCTGTTCAGGTGTTACACAAATGTGTCCCTGCATCCGATCCAGTTCCCAGGCCGCTGCAGTCCCTTGTCCTCAAAGTCCTACTGTCCCAATTACTTTATTTTGATTCAAATGTCTTTTTATTGCATTTTATGTGTTTTTATATATCCATAAAATCAGTTTTAATCTGCTGGGTGCAACACTTTTGCATTCTGGGAGTGAAGAATTGTGGAACAAGATGAAATGTCACAGTTACAGACAGTAAATTAAGCATTAGAATTTTTATTCTTATTAATTTTATTTCTCCTGTCTTTGTTACTGGCCTTTAAATGGTTTCATTGTTTCACAGTTTAATATGAATACTGCAATTTCATTTTACTACTTTCGGTTTTCTTTTCAAAGTAGTAAACTGGGGGGGGCGCTATGTCTACAGTCTTGCTACTGACTTAACAATATTACTTTAGCGTAACAAGTGATTTACCATGAGGCATAACTGTAATGGGGCCAACACTGCCTGGATTCATACCCAGGACCTCAGAGCCCACTCCAAGTTACCAGACAAAAGGATTATCCTGCTGAGCTAACGACTCAAGTCCTTCACTTGGGGGATTCAGTCTCCTGTCCTTATAACCAGAAGTTTCTGCTGTAGCATTTCTTACTCTGCTACATCAGCAGTTTTTAACCATAACAGACTGTGATGTGGTGTTTAGTCTGCCTTTAGTCACAAGCAGGTCAAGCTGCTAACAGCAAACAGTCAAAACCATCAATACAGACAAAGAAAAAAGGTTAACAACACAATTAGTACAGGCACAGAGAAAAAGTAATCCTCACACAGCTCAAGTCTTAGAGTGTTCCAAGGGTTAATCTCCAAGTCTTTTCAAATATCTTATTATCCCATAGTGTTCTTCACCTCAAAAATCTGTTAGGGAATTCTTTCATGCTTCCAAGCAATTATTCCATTATTCAGTTTCAAATTAGGTTTCTGAAGGCAGCAGCCAGCCAAGAATGCAATTTCGGTCCCTGCTTTGCCTTCAGCAACTGTGTGAAGGTGAGTGATAATGACGAGCATCAGTACCTCCCAATCGCTACGTAAATCTATACATCAAAGATGCCACTGAGCTGAACACTGGTATCACGACTGCAGGATGTTATGCAAAACAGCAAAGACCCATAGTTTTATACATATTCACCAAAACACACTTAAAAAGTTCCTTAAAAGTGTTAAATGTTCATTAAAAATCTAATTGCATGTGAAGAAGTCAGTCAAGAAATCCATCTCCACTGCACACACGTTCAGCTATAACAGTGTCTTTTTGTGATTGATGAAGAACAGCAACAGTAGATCGGTGGTGCCTCTTATGGATGGAGGTCAGAGTTACAGCGTGGGTTAAAAACAGGGAGGTTTTAAGGCAGCTGTGTCATTGCTTGTTGTACAGTAAGCATGCATAAGTGGTATCTCATATTCAATACCATTTTGGACAGCAGGTGGTGGTGACATGAGCTCTGACTGTTTCTGTGGCAGAAGTCCGTTCTCCAGACAGGCCTTGACTCCCTCCAGCTCTAGGGGCAAAGGTTCACAGCCAAGGTGTATGTTTTCCCTGGCCCTTTTCCTACGCAAGTAGCAAACTGTGCCCATGACTGCAGCTACCACAGCACAGAGCACCATGACAACTAGGCTGGGGACAAGTGTGGTGGTGATCTGGCTCCTTTGGAGCCGTGCTTTGGGAGTGGGCTCCTGGTCAGCTGTTCGCACTTCTGTGCAGACCTTGTCCCTTCCACTAGGCTCCCCCATGGGACTGGCACACACAGAGTAGGTGGAGTTGGGCCGCAGTCCACGTAGAGTGTACTCAAGGTAAGATGCTGGTATGCTCAGCTGCAGTGGCCGTCGGTCTGGACCTGAGAGGTTCATGTAAGTGAGCCGGATGCCCCTGATGTATGGGTGCAATTCTATGTAGCGGCGCAGGTCCAGCAAGATGGTGGTGCTGGTGACCACACGGGAGATGATGTCAGGTTGCACAGTGATCGTCATTGTGGAGACCTCCACAGGCAATGTGCCTTCATTTTTCTCACAGTAGGTTCCTGTGGTGCCATGTGGACAGATGCACTGTAGCTGGCCAAGCTGATCCAGCTGGCAGATGCCATCATTCAGGCAGATATTATAAGGGCAGAGGTGTGGGCTGCTGCTTGGAGAGGCTGGGGCAGGTGGTGGCAGATAAATATCCACCTCAGTGAGGGGAATGTTGCTGGCAGGCAGTGGGGGCATAGGGTTGGTTGTGCCAGGATGGGTAGCCATCAGCAGTGGCTGAGAGGTACTATTAGTGATCTTAGCCATTGTGATGGTTGTAGTAGTGGGACAGCCAAAGTCACTCTGATGTACATTCTCCAGCAACGTTCCAGCAATCAGTGGTGGGAAGTGGCAGCGTGTTTCCTGTGTCCTGGCTAGCTGTAGTTGACTGCTGCGAATCCACACAGGGAACCAAGCCAGTGAGCACTGACAGTTGAATGGGTTTTCAGCTGCTGTCAGAATCTCCAGTCTTGGGAAGATCTGTGCAAAGCCTTCAGGTAATCCCTGCAGGTTGAGGTTACTGATGTCTAGATGCTGTAGCATTTCCAGCTTTTGGAGGTCTTCCAACTTCAGCTTGCCCATTGGGTTCCCAGCAATGTTGAGCCGTGTCAAACCATGCAACTCTTGTAAAGCTGAGGGCACAGCTGTCAGCTGATTTTTAGAAATATCCAGATCATGGAGGCTGCCCAGATTTGCCATGAGCTCTTCAGTCAAGGTAATCAGTCCCAAGCCTGCTATCTTCAGTGTCTCCAGGTTTGGTGTCTGGAGGTCAGCGGGATTTGGCATTTGGATATAATTGTAGCTGAGGTCCAAGAGCAGTAAGGTAGGCCTGTGCAAGGGAGGCACAACCTTCAGCTGATTGCCCTGTAGTTTGAGCTCCAGTAAGTTCAAGAGCCCCTCAAAGGCATCTGGGTGGATGTTCTGAATATGGTTGTTATACAGGTATAATCTTTCCAACAGGACCAGCCCATAAAAACTGTTCTGGGAGATATAGGTGATTTTGTTGGAGGAAAGGTCCAAGTTGTGCAAGGAAGATAATGGAGCAAATACCATGTCTGGCAGTTCTTTCAATTTGTTCTGACTCATGTCCAGCATCTCTAGGCTAAATAGCCCCACAAAGTCATCCTGGTTTACAGCCTCAATGCCATTCTGAAAGAGGTACAGGTGAGTGGTGGTGGTGGGAAGGCTCTTGGGCATGACTGAGGAGCGCCGCCGGCTGCAGAAGATAGAGTTAATGCTTATGCAGTTACAGTCTGTGGGACAGACGCTTTGCAGTGCCCAAGTTGGAAAGAGGCTGAAGACAAGCAGTAAAAAGGGCTTCATAGTGCTGCAGTCACATAAAACACCTGCAGAGAAGGATCACACATCAAGACCCAGTGCAACTAATTGTTTCACAGAGTCCACAAATAAATGTATATTCTTACTCCAAATACTCTTTATGTAACTAACAGTGTAATTACTGAGAACTAGCTGCCAAAGACAGCTAACTGGACACAAGATATAACATGAGAATGGACTCACAGCTCTAATGTGACATTGTAACAGCTGGTATTCAGTTTTGTTATGCTCTTTGATAACCCCAGTGTTAGTGCCTAATTTGTCAGGGTGTCCTTCAAACACCTTGTTAAACCTAGGATAGTAAAACCTATGATGTCCCATGTGTACTTAATGTACACCACCTTCCCACAATAGAATGTGCAAGGCAGCCTACACACTGGCCTTCTCACCATCTTCATCCAGAGAAATGGCTAAACATGCCCTGTTCCCCAAAATGTTTATGACTAGCTCTGTGGTTATAATACCTGAAATTCGCCTGGCTTTAGGAAAGCATACATGTACACAACTCGCACACTGCTGGCACTGTGGGCTGCTTTGTTCTTTTATTGTTCTTATGGAACACAGAAAGAACAAAGAGTATGTTGTTCTAAGTCCTAGCACCAGCACTGGCACTGACTATATCTTAGTCTTAGACCATTTTTTTCTGCTTTTTCTGGATTAATTGAACTGGAATTGAGAGAGTGTAGAAAAAATGCCTTCATTAAAAAGTACGGTATTCAAGTTATGCAGTCTGCAGTCATAGCCTGGAGCTCCATTCAAGTTCTTTAAAGAATGATTTCCTGTATGACATACCTGATACATTTGTAAAGCCACTGGCTTAAATGTAGAAAAAAATTACGTGTTGAGTCAGCCTTTTCTGCAAACTTAGTCTCTGCTTTCACTATGAGACTTGGCTTCAGCAAGCCAAACACAAAAGCACCTGCGTAGGGAGGGAGGGAGGGAGGGAGGGAGAGAGAGAGGGAGAGAGAGAGAGAGAGAGAGAGAATACAGATTTACTTTATCGTCCTCGGGTTGAGATGAATTGTAAAATTGACTGACCTTGAGCAGAGGGATGGCATGTCACTTCTTCTACTGCTGTGTGTAATTTTGCTCATCCCACAGCACGGGGCAGTGCTCGGCGGATTCATAGTCTCTGTTCATTACAAGGTTAACTTTTGTTATGCATGACAGTAACTGTAAGTCTTTCTTTAAAATTCAGCTGCACGGTCACAAACGATTGGTTTACTGAAACAAGAGCATAACAGTTTCTGACGTGCTTGGCAGAACATTTAACTTAAAAACATTAGTATACTAGTATTATACATCAATGGTTAAATTGCTTGGAATGAGGAGTTTAGAGAGAGGTCACTCAGGCATACTCATATGTTCTCCTTGTGGGAATTTTGACAATTTTGAGAATGAATAAATATAAAAGAGAATTTACTGTAAAACTAGAATAAATATCACTGGTTTACTTTATTCACATTAACACAGAATTCATCTTCATAATTATCAATGTCATGATTTTCACATTTGTTTTAATGACCAAGTTTGACTAAGGTGTTTCACACAGCAGAAGTGAGTTTATCTTTGATCTTCTAGTGTGTGCTAACAGCCACCTAACACATTGTTATAAGTGTGTGTGATCTAACAGCAGATGTCAAATGAAATCAATTAAAACAGCACAGGAACAGTGCACGTTCCTGTGATTTGAGCCAACCTCATCATATGACATCTCAAAGTTAACGTTAAGTTACACGAGCTAAATTGTCCACACCATGTTTTGTGCATGGAACTGTGAGGAAGTAGACAGACAAAGGTGCCATGTTGTACTCTTAAAGCTGGATAAATTGCAGCTGTTTGCATGTATCAGTTGTGGATAATTGCCAGATGAATATTACATCTGAAAGAACTCTTTGGGCAGTGTGTTTTAATGGACCCTCTTCACACTCCTAGGTTTGCACTGGAAGTCGTCACAGTAGGGTAAAACAGAACGAAAATATGAACGAGAGGCATGGCTCACGCTTATCGTAGTGTCTCATACCCAAAACTCAGTTTGGAGCTCAGCCCTGGAGATATGTTAATCCAGCTTTGGCCAAAATTATATTACCACTAAGTCATGCAGCACTCATGTTATCTAAACACATGCAAAATCCCAAAACAATAGGTAACACAATTCAGTTTTAGGGAACGGAAGTGACAAAAAACAAAAAGGAAGGAGAAGTTCCAGGAAAGAGTGAGGTGAGGACAGAGGAACAGACCATACTTAGTGTTTTAGGGGTGCATCACAGAGGAACAGACTGTCCTAACAGCGTTTTAGGGGTGCATCACAGACTGTGCATTTTTATCTATTGGATTGTTTTAATTTTATGCCACACACACAACTTGAGGATTTGTGTAATGTGGAAGCGATATTACCATGCATGAGGTTTATTGCTTAGGGTGTAAGTCTTATACCATACATGTCTTTTAGTTACCATTTGCAAACATAATGCACAACAAAAATTGCAGTAAAACTACCGCTCTGTGGTCCACACTTTGGGAAATTGGCCAGTCTGCAGCCCAGTTACTTTTAACACTTGCAGTTTGAAGAAAATCAGACTTTATTTCTGCACCACTGCGGTGTTATACGTTCATTTTCCACGTTATCTACCCAGGTTAAGCACTTTACTCCTAGCAGGAAGGGCCAGTACATTTTTGTCATATTCGTTTTCCTGGCCATTGACCGTCTCACATCCACTCGCACTGTCTCTGTCATCTTCATGCAGTTTTGCTAGTCATGATGGACAGAAGGGTTGGCTGTCCTTTAACAGAGCATGTGCATGTTTACTGCTGATGTGGTATTGCTCTGAAAATGTAATATTGGTGAATTTAAAAGCCACACTGCATAGTTTACATTATACCACATAGTTATGTTGATCAAAATGGTCCCATACAGAACTCCTTTTGGCAGACTGCTTCATTTTTTTTATTAGATTTTTTTGCTCAACAGCCTGTGTTTGTTTGTGTATTACTAATTCACAGCCAACGTGTACAACTAAAAAATTTCTTATAATGAAAATTATAAAACTGTTCCTTCAAGTATCTACCAGTAAATTTTTATTTAAAGCTGGTTAGTTTTTAACTGAAAGCACTGGTCGAACATTTCGATTAACCTTGAAGAAGCACTATAAAAGCAGCCTTCCTCATCAGCAGTGCTGCCACATTTCCACATGCAGTATCGCAAGGGTGTAAGTGTATCAGCGGTTCAGTAAGATGCAGTCTCCTAACTCTGTTAGTGTATCAGGGGTTCAGTAAGATGCAGTCTCCTAACTCTGTTAGTGTATCAGCGGTTCAGTAAGATGCAGTCTCCTAACTCTGTTAGTGTATCAGTGGTTCAGTAAGACGCAGTCTCCTAACTCTGTTCTAAGGACCAAACTGGATATTTTCACACTCTGAACTTTCATTTTTTGCAGCCCAGTGAAACTTGTATAAGGCAGCAAAACAGTCAAAGCAGCGCTTAGTTAGAGGTTGGCAGATCACTGGCCAGCAGACCGTGCCACATTTCCTGTTCCTGTCCACAACTATGATTCCTTCTATCCAACCCCCCCCTTCCCAAGAGAAAAGAGAAGCCTTTTTTTCCCCTTGATTCCATTGGCACCCTCCTCATTGCAGCTGGAGCTTGTTACAGTGCCCTGGCATCCGTCTCAACGGGACAGCACATACTCTTAAACCGCTGTCCCTCACAAACGCCAAACCCTGACAGGGTGAGAGATAAAGAGGGACAGAGTGCAGACCAGGGAAGCAGGGCATAATCACATGCAGCAGAGAACATAAGAGCACACAAAAATGGAGAGGGGGAACAAAGAAAAGGCCCACAGGGAGTTTTTGCTTTGCTACAAGCAACTTTTGACGTCGGTATCATGTTGACCAATGTTATCCTAAACACGTGGACTATGTGTAAACTATATATTTGAAGAATTTGCAGCATTTTGCTCTGACACAGTACTTGCTTGACTTGTTGTGTGAGTTGGAATAGGTGTTGTGAGTGACGAGGTGCATTTCCAGTCAGTGAGATCGAAAAACATCAGAACGAAACATCTTGTCTGTTTTAAGAATCACACTGCAAGTTTATAATGAAATAAAAGTGAAATCAGGTCTAAAACACCTGTGCAACATGCTCCACACTGCCAGAATATGGATGGCTTCTTTCAAATTGGGAAGTGAGGGTCAAATCTGTTGGAATAATTTGAATTATAAGGTAACTCCACAGCCATATTGGGGGTCTTCAGATTTTTTTAGTTTTATTTTTTTTTTTTAGAAACAAATAATAAGGTAAATCCCTCTTATGTGGGGATTTCAGTGAGTACTATGATCATCAATTGTGTAGACTGTCTGTATATAAGCCCTGCTGTGGGTGGAGAAAGAATAGGAGGAACAGGAAGTGTGTGAACTGGGAGTATCTGATGCTCATCAGTAATGGTTGTCATCTGAAGACCACGTATAAGATCTACAATTTTATAATGTATTTTTCTTCTTCTGAAATGCTGAACAGACATTTTCTACAATGAGCCGCAATTGCAGCCTATCCACAATAAGGGAACTAATTACAGTCACGTTTGCCATGTGATGTCTTTTTAAATGTTTTTGTTACACGGGCTGCTGGCTCTGCTCAGCACTAACCTAACCATGCTGTTCAGGCCAATCAGTTTCTAGATGCTGCAGGACCGGAGACATTTTATTTGCTCACTAGCTGCTTCCGTGCTAGATCTCCTCTTTATCTAATCCAGGCACCTAAATATATGGTGGAGCAATTTTCTAAGAAGATCAAAACAGCATCATGACCCTTTAGCCACTACACACATTTCTGCATGTCTAGTGACAACCATAACCATGTCTACTCAGTAATTCTAGAGGGTCTTAAGCAACATTTAGTTCAGTATAAGGCCACTTTAAACTTGACTAACTGTTGGTGTCGTGAGAGAAAGGAAGGGAGTAAGAAAGAGGCAGTACGATCACAGTAATGGTGACTGAAACCTGAACAAAAGATTGACTGCACACCAAAATAACTACAATATCACCATCTTTTCTTTTGTTATTGTGGAAAGTTGAGCTGTGCCGTAGGATAGCCAGGACACAATAACCTCTCATTCAAGATCTGGCTGAACACTGGAAGTCCACAGGCCAATGTGCTCATACTGAGCACCTGCCTGAACATCAGAGGTCCACAGGTTATGGATATCTTAGTGTGTACATACCTGAACATTACAGGTCCAGACTTTGTCTCATTCACCTCCCATCTGAACATCAGTGGTCCACAGGCCAAGGATATCTCAGTCTCCACCTGTGTAAATATGACAGGTCCATGGGCTGTAAACAGACTTATCTAGTTGTAAGCATAAATGAAAGTTCTGCTTCTGGTGTTGGCTTTTACTGCAAGAGTGATTTTTATTTTTTATTTAAAAAATTGGATTCCCATTTCTGTGCTGGGTTACCAAACAGGTTGTTTATCCAGGATCTCTTTGAAGATGGGTGGCACAAAGTTTACACATTATACACACTTCCTCACGTCCATCACTGTCTGCAAAGGGATTCCATGCATTCAGGACAAAAGGACAGGAATGTACAAATGTCTCAGCCTCTGTTGTCTTGTGTGTGTGTGTGTGTGTGTGTGTATGTGTTTGGAGTACAAATATATCTCTGCAAGCTTGTCTTGGAAACTTCATAAGTGTTCCATAGTGTATGGTATTGTTGTTTTGCAGTATAAATATATCTGTGTATGTGTGAATGGGCCTGTGCTTTACTGTGTGTGTGTGTGTATTTTGCAGTATAATCACGTGTGTGCATATACCTTTTGTGTTTGGGTTTTGGAGTGTATGTTGACACAGGAGTGGGAGTGTGCAGGGAGCGGTCCTGCACTGGTTAAACAAACAGCCTGTGAAAGAGCGAACATACCAGCAGCTTACCTGTCTCTCACACACATCCGAGTGACACTCCTCAGGCCACGTGTCTGGAGTGTGTCACACACCCTGTCACACTTCCTCTTCTCAACTCGCATTGTGCAGTGTCTCTGTGTGTGTGTGTGTGTGTGTGTGTGTGTGTGTGTGTGTGTGTGCGCGCGTGTGTGTACGCGTGTGTCACTTTGCATCCACGGATCCCTTAGTTTCGTCTGACTTTTAATTACCAAAACTGATTTTGTGAAAATTTTTTGTTCTCAGTCAGTCAGTCGCATGTCTCACATGATTCAGTTTTCCTTTAGTCATGATTTAAGTTTGTACATTTACGAATAAAACTATACAATTACACTGCATAACAATTTCTGTATCCTCCATATAAAAGACATTGGTGCCTTGTCTGTCAACTTCCATATGCAAAAATCAGGACTGAAAAGTACATATACAGTAAAAGTACATATACAGTAAATGTACATGTGCAGTTATACCACACAAACTGGAAGTTACCAAAAACACACCTGAAATCCAAGCTGAGTTCTGCTGTCATCATTATAATTAAGGACATCAAAGGGTAACAATGTTATAGCCCCACATTATCTTGTGTTTTGGTGTTACATATTTCTGTAGTATGCTTGGAAGCTGTGTTTACTGAGTGACAAAAACTCACCGGTTCTTAAATCTGTCCTGTTTAGTGATCTGCTTGTTTCTAAACACTGTTGGGTATGTTTGGTCTGAAAGCAAATACGCTGAAGGGAGCCAGGCTGTGCAGAGCAGGTCTGTACACGTCATCTTCCTGTCAACACTAGCACGGCTTTAACACAGCACTGTCAGAGACGGGGCTGCTAAAGGGACACTACGAACACCGAGACTTGGTGGGAGGCTTTCTTAGAGCTGTGGAGGCAGCCCATGGTACATAGTGTCTGAGACTAAATGTGGCGTCTTTAGTGATCAGGTCATTGTTTCTGGAGGATGCTGACAGACAGGAACGCCAAGGATGCTAGCAATGAGTAGGACGTGAGGAGGAGTTTGTCAGGATAATTCTGGGGAGGCGGTTGTTTCAGGCCTGCTGTTGCTCTGAATGCTGTCGAGTCAATTATAACCAGGTGTTACCCTGCTGAAGACTCCTCTAGCCATGGCGGTGCTCAGTGCACTGTGTGAATGACAGAAGTAGAACTGGCAAGTACAAGAGCAGCCAATGGGACACAGTGTCTCTGCTTTAAAACCATTAAATGGTAATTCTTCATGTTTATTTGGCTGCAGACCTTTTCCTCATTCTTAACAGACAGTGTACCTCAATGACTGTTCTTTTCAGAGCTGTATGCTTCCTATCAAAGTTATCGTTTGAGATTTTTCAGTTTGCTATGGTTAGCTAAGGCTCAGAAAGCACACAGCTGTATTATGTGGCAGCTGCCAATTCCTTATAAGTATCTGAGATCTGACAGTCCTAATCCACACAATTCCTGACCTACATTTATGGACCTTTTAGAGCCCAAAGCTCTTGGTTAAGTATTACATTGGCAAAATCACCATAAAAATAGTAAAGGAGACAAGATGGTGGAGTGTATGTAATCAAGGACAGTTAGCTACAACAAGAGCACAAATTTACCTACTCATCCCCCCACCCTTGTTAAGATCCCCCTCCCTGGAATTTCTGTGCTTTCAGGATAGTGGTGGGTATTTTAATATGACAGTCAGATGGTACCTGGCAGGATCACAGCACTAATTGCCATGGTCATGTTAATAACATCAGTTTAGAGACTCGGTTTGTATTAAGCTGTGTAAACAGGCTGCATGTGGCATGAGGGTTGAGAACCCTGCTTAAGGAAGGCCACACACTGCCTTGTCTGTGTACCTTTACGTACAAATATGCAGTTTTTCTGGGAAATGACTAATGCTCACATCCTCCACCTAACTGGGCACGGACCTCCTAACTAAGAATACTGCTAAATTCTTCTGTGCACCTTGCTTCACGTCTTTGATCTCTCTTGCCTTTCAGCTGACAGTGGAACACCTTTGTGTTTCATGTTTACTTGCACACCAGTTATCTGATTATTGTAAACAGTCAATTTATGGCAGCATTACATCATGGTAATGCAAATATATGAAACTTTATTCCAGCCCTACTGTATAACAAATGTTATAACTCTAAGAAATGTCTGGTCTACTTTGAAGCACACCTTGTGTAGTCAACAGTTGTAGAAAAAAAAATTAGTACTGCCCACCTCATCAACGTACTTAAGGAATAAATCCATAAACAAATTAATCTAGAAGTACATAAATCCATAAATAAATATAGAAAATACACAATCACTCACTTCTCTGTGGCAGCTTCTAGGTGAAATGAATTCGTTTATACCTCTGACACAGTTCTTTGTTTAGATGATGTTGTACTGACACTTTGTCATTTGCTTCTGGTTGTCTTACTAAGTGATACACGTCCAAGCATTTTGTTTTCTTTAATTTGTTTTTCTCGTGCTTCCAACATAGCAACCATTTCTTGGTTGACTTTGATATGTGCCTTCAGGTCATTATCACACTGGAAAATGACATTCTTCTTCATGCTCTACTTTTATGACATAGGCCAACAAGTTTTGTGCCAAAAAAGGTCTTGCTTGTTTTTCCTGATAAAAGCCCTGTGCAGCTGATGAGAAGTGCAGTCTAAGAACATGGTGCTGCCACACACCACCATGTTTCAGTATTAGGTATGCTGTTCTTGGCATGATGAGCTGTGCTGCCTTTCTAGCAAACATTCTGTTTGGAATTAAGCGACATGCGACAGGTGACCAGTAGCTTTGGTGTTGCTGTCACATGCGACAGGTGACCAGTAGCTTTGGTGTTGCTGTCACATGCGACAGGTGACCAGTAGCTTTAGTGTTGCTGTAGACCTCCGTGATAAGCTTTCTCCTGACTTTATTTGAGGTCAGTCAGATTCACTTTCATTCATGCTGAGTATACAGTACCTATATAATACTAGGTCACAGAGAAGGTAAGCCTTTCTTAATGTTTATATAGTTAATAGATCTGCCTGCCAACTGCCTTTGCAAAAGCAGAAGTCAAGGTTTTCATAAGGACTGATGGAACAACAAGTAAGAATGACTTTGAGATTTATATTTAGCTGCTGAGCTGACACCTTTAAACCTTTTAAATCCATTTATATAGCTGTATGTTAAGGTGATGAAAATTGGAAATACTTCAACATTACATTAGTTTCCTCAATGCATTTTACATGAATAAATTACAACTATTAAAAAGTATTAACAGATGGAAAAATTAATTTAAAGCCAGGTGACAACTAAGGAGAGGAAAAAGAAACTCCATTAGTAGAGAAAAATAACCTTTTAGGGTCTAAGGTCAACTGACTGCCCAGGACCCCTGGGCATGATAGTAAACATACCCCTTTCTACCTTTTCTGTTAACCCAGCCTTCTCACACACATGTACATGGTAAAGTGTACCCAAAGCAAGGACTGCAGAACAACACGTGGTTTGTCTGGTTTGTCAGCCTGTCAGTGTTTGTGTTTTTGCAGTGAACCCCCCAGGACTGATCTCAGGCGGCTGATCTGCAGGAAAACAGTTGTGGAGAATAACCACAACTGCACATCTTGACATACCATGATAGTTTCTGTTCTGACGGATCACTGATCGACCTCCTTCCTCCATTTGCAGAAATCACGTCCCCCTTTATTTAGCTCATCTTTTGAAGAAGTGGGAGCTGGTATTTACCTTTACACACTGTAACCTCTCAGAACATCATGGTGTTAAACTAAGATTTAATGAGCACTTTTTTGTCTTGCTATTCTCTGTACAGCTTAATGTACCTCTGACTACTCCCATATGCTTTTTCTTGCAGTAACCAGCTAAAATTTTGTGTAGTTCTCACAACTAAGGGATAGTTACAAAACGACCTTGACTCTTAAGACTGACTGACGTGAGTTCCCAGCTACAGGAACAGGAGCTAAGCGGGGTGTGTGTGAAACGCTGTGTGTACAGCGGTGTTGTAGAGCGGGGTGTGTGTGTGAAACGCTGTGTGTACAGCAGTGTTGTAGAGCGGGGTGTGTGTGTGAAACGCTGTGTGTACAGCGGTGTTGTAGAGCGGGGTGTGTGTGTGAAACGCTGTGTGTACAGCGAGCAGCACGCTGACCGCTCTACAGCACCACTGTACTCTCTTGATGCCATTTGTCTTCACTTGCCTTCACAGGGAAGAAAAAACCCCTAGAGTAAATATTTACTGTGTCACTGGAATGCGGAAGATAGTGAGAAATTCTTGTAGTGTGACCCAGCTCTTTCTCTAACAGTCACCCGAAGGTCTGCTTTCCACATAATGAGTTTTATTAAAAGTAAAAGAGTGTGGCCCATTGATGGTGTTTCTGCCTGCTGTGTTGTGGTTCACCTTCATGCTCACAAGCTGACCAAATTAAAATTTAAAAAATGGAGTTGAAGGAGAACAGAAACTAAGGCCTTAGGAATTATTTCTATTTAGTGTTTTACTTGTATTAAATGTGTTCTAAGCTAATAGCTGTTTGCAACATTTGGTGTTTGAATGATAAACAGATTTTACAGCTGAAAGGAAACCATTCTGAAGAAAAAACTGATCAAGTGTGGCTGGTGTCCTTCTTTATCCCTCCTTTTGTCAAATACTGAAAAGATACGTGTGTAACGACTACAGTGTCCTTCTCATATTTCGGTGACAACCAGTAACAGTGTTGTTGATTGTGACTCACAGAATCCTGGACATCAACCAGAGTATCAGTGAGAGACAGAGAATGCTTGTTTGTCTTGATAAAAATGTGAATGTTTAACAGTATACCTTGACTTCAGGGAGGATGCTAACTTGAGAGAAGAGCCACAAACATAATGCCCCACTAAACCTATCTGACAGCATAAAGATTCATGCAGAATAAACACAGGCGGGTCAGTATGAAATTTATATCTGAAAAATGTTATTCTTTCCCTTCCAAAATCATAACTCCATCAGGTCAGTATCAGCTGTTTTCCTGTCTCATCAGTAAACACAGTTAATGTTAATGATCAGAGTTGTCATGCAAAAAAAAAAAAAAAAATTTTAGGGGCACCGCATCTATGGGGAGACTCTTGTTCTCTCTCTCTCTCTCACACACACCCACACCCAGGCACACACCCACACACACTCACTAACTCACACACATAGCATGACACAGTAAAGACAATATACAAAATCAAACTCCTGTGAACCTAAGTAACTAAATAAACTGATTTTTACAAACAAGTGATGTGGAAATATTAAACTGAGGGTGCACATGCCCACTGGTCCTGATGCCCCTGTTCTGACGACGATTCTCCAGTAGCGGCAGTAAGTACTGTTAAGGCCTTGCATGTGGACAATTTACTATATAATTCATCCCAGGACCCTCTAAGGATCAAGGCTTGTTTCCTAATGATATTTCAGTCAGGAGATAATTATAGCCTTAGATTAAACTCAGTTTTCTGCTTTTATTGCTTGGCTAAAACACAGCAGCTTGTGGTGTTTTTTGGTATGTGCACTCTCTGATACATACACCCTCTCGCTTATTCAAGCCACTTTTTGGTATATGTGCACTCTCTGATACATACACCCTCTCTCTTATTCATGCCACGTTTTGGTATATCTACACTCTCTGATACATACACCCTCTCACTTATTCATGCCACTTTTTGGTATATGTGCACTCTCTGATACATACACCCTCTCGCTTATTCAAGCCACGTTTTGGTATATGTGCACTCTGATTCATAAACCCTCTCACTTATTCACGCCACTTTTTGGTATATGTGCACTCTGATACATACACACTCTCACTTATTCATGCCACTTTTTGGTATATGTGCACTCTGATACATACACCCTCTCACTTATTCATGCCACTTTTTGGTATATGTACACTCTCTGATACATACATCCTCTTGCTTATTCATGCCACTTTTTGCCATTAGTGGAGAAACTAGTCAGTGGCTATGGAGAGCACACTTATGATTTATTATTTATGTATAATTCTACTCTTGGGAGGGGAAAACAGATCCAACAGACTGACAGCAAAAACCCAAAAGGCAGGAAAAAGACTTTTGGGGTTTTGTGCTGGAGCAGCAGAACGCCCAGCCACCACATGCACATGACTTCTCATTTCTTAAATGCGCTGCGTGGCTTTGGCAAGCTGTTCCTCTTTAGTCTGGTTTGGCAGAGAAAAGGGGGCTGATCTTTACAAGAAGTTAGGTCAGCACCCAAAATGCAGGGCCTCTTAGGCCTACGATGTCATTTTTGCTGCCTTTGTTGCTCAACCCAGGGGTGAGATGAACTTGAACTAATTTAGATTACTCTTATTCATTTAGAGAACTGAGCCATGGGCAGGGATGAATTCATATATGCTTGCATGCAGTGCAGTGAGTGTGTCAGATATTGCAAGTGACAGAACAGCTGCTGCACTCACTATCAATGCCTCACACACTTGCTCCATCACACACACAGGATATAGCCTGCAGTAACACCTACATTACATATACATGCTGATTTTATTTTATTTTAGTCTTGCCATATATGTAAAATACAGGTAGCACGGCCTCTCTGCAGGGTTTCGAGTTTAAATCCAGTATTTCATATATGTAGTTTGCATGTATTTCATGTGTGGATTTGCTGAATGTTTTCCCACAGTCCAACCATCATACAATTCTGCTGAATTAGCAACTCTGAACTGCTGCTGGAGTGTCCTGCAGGCTAGAGTGCTCTGCAGGCTAGAACCCTGTGCAGAGCACACCCTGCCTTACATCCTGCACTGGCTAGGACAGGCACATCACATGAACCTGGGCAACCCAAGCAGCTGGGAAATGAATGCAGACATGACAATTAACTATATATGAATTAACTATTTGTGTTTAATGAAAGTTTAAAAAATACTATCTATTTCTGTTGCCAAATAACACAAGGAATAAGGTCATGACATCTGTACAGTTGAAAATAAAAGGAAACTACCTACAGCAGCTGTTCCATATTGCTGCAGACGCTAATTTATGTACAATTTTACAGTCATCACAGTTCTAACATTAATCAAGTACACACAAACTCTGGGATTTTATTTTTCTGATCAAGCACAGGCACCCAAACCCCCAGCCCTGTACAGTAACGGTGCTACCCCTGGGCCCCCGTGTCTCCCTTCTTCAGTATTTCACTACATAACATTTAGATGGAAAAACTGACTCATAATTGTGGCCATCAGTTATTTACTTGAAAAATAGATTATACATATGACCAGTTGTGACAAATCTATATTGAAATTTGCTGAACATTAATAAACTTTGACATTAATGTGATTCACTTAAGTGGCTGTCTTCATGTCTTTAAAACCAAAATTATTTTTACTTTTAAATAAATAAAAGTAAAGACAGGTTTTATAATCCTAGGATAGCCTTTACATATCTATATATTCATACATCTATTTAGCTATCTACTAATATCTATATATACCAATATGTATGCAGTTCTGACTACAGACATTATTTGTCTTCAGTTACATCATAAATATATGTTTGATTACTGGCAGATAATGATCATGACAAGTTTTTTTTGTGTAAAGTTATTTAAAATCTTCTGATCTAAACACAGTTCCAAATGAGCCAATGTAAGTGTGACATCACACTGCATTGCATTATAGGGTGAATATAATTGCGTTGAATTTCATTTTTTAATTTGCAAATTAATATACCAGTTACAGATACAATTTCAGTAATATGACAGATTAAGTGTGGGAATTTCTTGGGTAAAATTATTATTGTTAGAATTGTTAAAAATGTCTGCATGTCTTGTAATCTTGCACTTAAATTTGAACCCAGTCCTAATCCTGGATGAGAGTGGTGTGTTGAATCAGACAGCTGAGAGGGGGGCACTGAGACATCAGAGCTACTCCAATATGAAAATATACTGGATTCACAAAGACAGTGTGTACGTTTGTCAAAGGAGCTGGTAAACCTGTTTTTGGCATTTCAAGGCTTGCGAAGATTGAAACTGTTTAAAGATGGGTATCACTGCAGTAAGACAAGATCACACTTGATCCTGAGTCATGCCTGTACCACATTCAGCATCTTTTTTACTGAAATATAAACTGAGCTGACAGCTGTGTACTAAATACATGCTATTTCAGTGAACGAATGTTCAGACCTGACCATCGTAGTCTATATAATGTACGCTTATGCCGATGTTAGGACTTGGGGCCCCCTGTTGGCCTTCCAGTGTATTTAGGGGAACCTTTCAATTGCTGAATGGGTTCCCTTAAAGGTCACATTTACAGTAGATATGGTGAGGTCCTACCAGTACAACTGCTAGCATAAACACACATTTCCAACCAGAAACCTATAGTAGGTATTTTATAGTAGACTGTATCTTGTTTCTGTCAGTATTGATTTGAGACAGACAGCCATCATGCACTTCATAATAGTGTTTAATCTGAGCACTATGACACAGTCACTAATTGTGCAAATCTGCTGACAGTGTAGGAGCAGACCTGTCCCCTTGAGGCTGTAGTATGTCACGTCACATCACATCAAGAAAATAACAGATAAATAACATTCTCTTGCTGGCACACTATGCAAAGTGACAAGTATTTTTGAGGAATTTCTGACATATAAATGGGACACAGCTTGCCATCTTGACCTTGTAAAACTGTGAAGGTCGAATTTCTAGGTATCTCAACAAGAAGTCTGTATATTCTCTCTGAATAAGAAGTATTTTCAAACACTGCAGCTCTGCACTACTTAGAGACATTCACAGTACACAGGGGCTTGGCACTGCAGCTGCATCTCACCACTAACATTTGGCTTTGCTTGACCCCTCCCTTGATGTTGTCTCGGTAACCCAGCAATAGTTCAAACAGATCAAAACTGGCAAACACTGTCCAAGTATCTTGACAGCCTGTGGGTTCTAATGACTTGTACTCATTATAACAATTCATTTTTCTCACAAAGAAACAATCCTAGCATTTCTCAGCTATTTTGTAGTTAGCATATTTACATTTTGATCTGCAGTGCATATAAAGGTTTAGACTTTTTTTCCTAATTATGTACTTGTTTTTCCTTTGAATTTTGTGTGTTGGAAGGTCACATTAAAGATACGCGATACGACTCATCTTGATTTCTAGCATTACATTACAAAAAGCTACTATTTCAATAATGATACATAGACACATCTACCGTACATCTGAGCAAACTGCCGCTCTTTGATAGCCAACTAATACAGGAGAAAAAAGATGTGATAACTGGACTGTAAGTGTGGACAGAAGTAACACAGGACATTTAAACCTATTGTTTTGTGAGTGTGTGAAAGTCAAAGATGTAGTCGACAGTGTGTTCACTCCATGCTCACACCCCATACTGTACTCCTCCTGCTTGTCAGTCACCACTTACAGAATTATTAGCTTTGTGTTTGTGATCTGTGCCATCCACTCCTTTTCCCGTTAGTTGGCATGGTGTTGTAACCTGTGGTATCATTTCTATTCCTTATTTCTACCCTCTAACCTGTTGAGTAAGCAGGTTTTGTGGAGGGGGGATTAACCTTTTGTATCTATGCACCCACCACTGTCTAACACAAGGAGCTGTTTCTGACATCTTGAAACTCTTTAATTAAATTGCTGAGGTAGTGGGTAAGGAATGTTTGCTTTCCTCCTCAGTACATCTCTTCTTTTCTCATTCTTACGTTCCCATTGGCTGGAAAGTCATTTTAATTACTGGCACTTCTTCCACCAGAATCTAACCATGTGGGGATGGCAGAGCTAGGCTCCACGGTAAATGTAAAAAAGGTTCCCCATTACAGAATGCAACCATAGCAAATATTCAGGATTAACTCAGGCTGTGCCTACATATATTATGGTCTGAGTAATCATAGTCAGCTTTAATTATTGGTGTGTTCACTGCCAAAGCTCATCACCAACTTAACGGTCTTCCCTACCATGAAAGGAACTTTGCAACAATCACAATAGTATCACACCAGCGATTTCACATTAACCATCAAATTATTTTCCACTGAAAATTTTGAGTTTTTAATGCACTGATCAAGATGTATTTAAGAAGTTGCTTTGAATACAAGTATCTCTTGAACTTACTACTGACACTAACATGCCAATATCGACAGACTTGCTATATATACAATTATATACTCATACGTATATTATGCACCCAATAGATCTGACAGTTTTTAGACAATGAGTCTCATATAAATTCTCCAAATTTGTGTGATAAACATGCTTGATCCCATCATTCATATGAGTTTTCTGTTTTGTCTTCAAGTTCATTGCAACCATTTTACAGACATGATTTCTGTTCTTTTTTAATGAACATTTTCCACTTCACCAGTTTTTCTTGATCTTACTCTTACTTATAATTACACAATGACCACTTCACAAACCCAAAATAAGTCTTAATCTCTTTTATTTTCTGTGCAGCTAAACAAATTTCCCTCTAAATCCTACCACATTACCTTTCAATTTATGCAGAAAATTAAATATTGCATCCTTCCATTGAAGGCAGTTGTTTTGTGGTTCTTGCATAGCCCAATATACTGCAGTGACATGTGGAACATTCACAAAATGCCCAAACTGTTCATTACTGTGTTAAATACAGAACAGAACATTGATCCAGCCTCAATAGTTCTGTAATGCTGGGTACTGTCCCATGGTTAGATAATATTAGATATCATTACATTCTCTAAAAAGCACATGTGCTGTGATTTTTTTACTTAGTAATTTAGAGGCACATGTGCATGTTTTTTACATAAAACAGTAGCTTTTGGGGGATGTAGGGGTAGCATCCAAAGTGAGTCAGGCATCACAAATAAGAACATTTTTGAATAGGCCTGAAACATTCAAATTGTAAACAATATTTGGCAGTGCTGATAACATTGCAAAAGTGTGACACAGAGTGTGCCATCTCGTCACACTGGTTGGTTCAGTGCATTTTGTGAGGTCGCCTACCAGCCCACACACGTACAGCGCTCTTATCTGTCTTAGTTTAACAGTTTTAATCTGTGTCATTTATAGTCCTGGTACAACAGAAACCAGTGTGGGGATTTTGTGGAGAGTTCTAGTGAACATATGGGAAGGGCAGAATGATTTCCTATGTAATTACTATGTGTAAAAAAAAAAAAAAGTTCACTGCATAGTAATTTTTATTTTTACTAAAAAGTTGTACTGTTGATTTACCTGTCCAAATTTAGCACGTAGTACTTTTACGCAAATGACATTATATCATATTAGGAAAACTTTACAGTCCGTGCGTCAAATCTCGGTTTTTTTTCAGTTCAGTATTAACGAATTGAATGAAATTTAAGCGCGTGCGCAAGTTGTCGCAGAGTTTTGATATCTATATATCTAGCTTTTCATAATGTCACAGATGTCCGTCTTATATCTAAATGTTGTGATAATACATTACACACTTACCAGATCAAGGTGTGAATATGAAGCACTGTACACCGGGACACGAGTGTAGTTGGCTTTCTAAATCATCCACGGAAACGCAACAACGGGGAAGAAAACAGAAAGCCCGTCTGCGCTCGTGCTGCGCTCGTGCTGCGCTCTTCTGCGACGTTTTGCTGTTCTTTTTGGAATGTCGCCGGTTTGGAACCTCTTATTATTCCGCGCAAGTCAATCGCACTGTTGTGCAGGAATTCGTCCTGTAGCCGAAGAAAGTGCCGTAACTTGTCACCCGAATGTAGACATTACGCCTTTATTGATGAGTGTAACTTCTACACGTTGAGTCCAGAGAGGAGGAGCCAGTTCAGCCGAGGCTGAATCATAAAAGCGTAAAGCTGTGCTGGTCTCATGCGGCGCCTGGAGACGCTCAGCATACCTTCAGTAAAGAAGGTGGGACTAAGGCAAAGCGAAGCTGCAAGGAGCTGCTGTAGTCAATGTTAGTGTGACTTCATGCCCTGGACGTTTTCTTCCTTATTTTTCCCAGATGTATGTTAATTCACCGTAATTAAAAGTGACTGTAATATATGTTCTTGTAAAATGTTTTTTAAGTTTACATATTTGATAACATTTCTTTTTCACAGATTATATTCAGATGACGTTTCTTGTACAAATTTTGGGTTTCCCGGTGTTATTACATTTATTCATCAGAAGATTAAATTGTGTTATATTCATATAATTATTTTTTTTGTAATTCTTTTAGCAGCACCGTTTTATTCAAATGTATTCAAATAATATGAGCCATTGAGCTTCGTTTTAAGACCCGGTCAGGGTTAGGTTTTGTGCTTAAATATGAATCGGGGGAAGGTGAATCACCGTGAATGGCATTAAAAACGTCTTTCTCCGTTTTTTGTATAACGAAAAAAAGTGACATGATGTGCTTATTGTATACTCATTCTAATTATCACATAAAACATCCATCCATCTCCACACTGCTTACCCTACCCATGTACCTTAGAGCACAAGGCATCCTGGACAGAGTGCCAACCCATCGCAGGTCACAGTCGCACATACAGTCAGTCAATATGGGCAATTTGGAACCAGTCAGCTTACGATGCATGTGTTTGGACTGTGGGAGTAAACCCAAAAAGTACGGGGAGAACATGCTAAAGTTGAACCTGCATAAAACATGTATCCATCCATTATCAAACCACTTGCCTTTTGCAGGGTCACGGGTGGTGTGGAGCCTAACACAAAAAAATTAAAATCGGAGCTTGCATTCGTATAATAATGATGCATAAATTTCATTTCTTATATCTTTTCTGGCAATCATTTGCATAGTTTAAACTTATACTCATGGATATTTAATGTACATTTCATTATTTGTTTTCAAACTATGTTGTTATTTCAGTTTACTGCTGGTATTCTAAATTCGTTATGTTTTAATTTATGCTTGTGTTTAAACTGCTAACTATGTATTTACTCTATTGTTATTTAGTATAAGAATTACTTTTGGACAATATTTTGGTTTTTATGTGTTTACCTGGCCGCAAAACCCACTTGCTATAACAAAGCTCTGTGATATCGGGAACTCCACGGATACGTGACGTCACTTTGTGGGCGTGACTTTGATTGGGGTTAGGAGGAACCTCTACGGTAGTGCTTTTTAAAGTGACAGTGCATGATTTGCTGATTGACCTTGACTGAACACACTAATCAGGAGCAAATTTCTCCTAGAACGTATAGGTAATTAGGAGGTGGGGCACACACGCCATTTTCAATATAACCTTAATGTGCATTTAAATTGAGACATGTAAATTGTGCATAATTTTTAATGGAGCCTGTTTGTGCTATAAACACAATTAACTGCATGTTAACATGCATGTAGTAAAATAAATAGGCTCAACTACAAGAAAAATATACAAACACTTTTTATTAAATTTTTATTTTTATTAATTTTTCTAATTTTGTTAGTAAAGTTGAATGTTCCTTGTAAAAATGTGTACAATACTCAAACACAGCAAACCTTTATATATTCATGCAAGAAATCCAAAAGTTTTCTATTATTCTAGCAGCAATGTTATATTGAACATTGAGTAACTCTTCACATTGTGGAAAATGGTGCTTCACACATAGAAGTAGTGTCAAAACATTTAACTACACTGGAGCAAATAGAAGCAGTTTACATTTATATTAAGATTAAAGATATTTTCAAACTAAAATCATTGAAGTTATATTTGACAGGAATACAGGTTGTAGCCACTTGTTTAATACATCATGAGGGGGGATTGGTCCTCTAAACCAAATACATTAAGTCGTTGTTGAAGGAATTAATATTCTTGTAAATAATCATTAGAGCAGACTATACTTTCTTTTTTTTTCTTCACAAATATTATGCTAAACTAATAATGTCAAAGTTAGTAATCAGTTTTTCAACCATCTTTAGTCTTGTGCTTTTTATGTACAGTAGGAGGGGTGGAAACAACATGATTTGGAGAACATGGCACCTCCATTTCACCTTTGGGCAGTTGGGCAGCTCTGAATTTTGCTAAATGTGTGTGTTGTCACTTGGTGTTGAACATCTTGTTGTGCAGCATCTTACACTGGGGCATCCAAACCCAGGTGAACTGCTGACTATGGCTTGGAGAGCATTTCACTTTATTCAAATGTGAATGAATTACAGGCATTGTTGTATAAAGTACCTGAAAGGCACACTTAAGTAAAAGTTCAGATATTTTACTATAAAATTCAGTTTTTACTTATGTTTTCTTACGTTTCAGAGTCATCTATAATATTACTTAAGTGAAAGTATGAAAGTATCTGTTATTAACTGGCTTATGTATCAAACGTAGTATCTGAATAAGAGTACTGGAATATTGAAAGTAAAATTAGAAGTATCTTGTTTAAAAAGCTGTCAGAATTTTAAGAATTTCAAATTTTTATTTTGTCGTGTCTTTTTAAAAATTAATTATTGCACCACCTAAAATTAAAACAAAAGGCGTATTTGTTCCTTTAGGATTGACAGTCAAATGTAGAGTAATTAACTGCTAAGTACCAACATTCACTTATCATGTAAATGTCATTAACAGATGCTGTGTGCAACATAACAAAAGTGCCTCTGAATTTTAGTTATTGTTGTTGTTATTGTTATTGCTAAAAACTGGCCTGGAGTGACGACCGCTTACATTAGTGCTGTTATGATAAAGCTTAACATGAAAAACATAGAACGTAGTCTATAGCACCAGAACAGAATGCGTAGCTGCAGACTGATTAGACTGCCCATGCTAACCCCTGTCCATCATCGAAAATATCAACAATGGGCATATGAGTATTAGAACGTGACCTTGGAACGGTGGAAGAAGGTCACCAGGTCCAATGAAATCTTGCGTTCTTTTTCGTTATGAGTACGGCTGACAATGTGTGTGTGCTGTTTTTTGCTAGAGAAGGAATTGACACCAGGATACATTGTGGAAAGAAGAAAAGCTGTTGCAGGGAGTATGATGGTCTGGTCATTGTTCTTCTGGAAAACCCAGGGTCCAGCCATTCATGTGGATGTCACTTTAACACATGCCACCTGCCTAAACATGCACCACGTACACCCTTTCATGGAAATAGTATTCCCTGATGTCAGCGGCTTTTTTCAGCTAGATAATACACCTTGTTGCACTGCAAAGATTGTTTGGGAATGGTTTGAGAGACAGGATGAAGAGTTGAAAGTATTGCTCTGGCCTCCAAATTACTCAAATCTCAGTCCAATTGACCATTTGAGGGATGTGCTGGAATGGCAAGTCTGATCTGTACTCTCTTCACCTTGCAATTTACAGGACCTAAAGGACTTGCTGTTAATGTCTTGGTTCCCAAAACTACCTGACACCTTCAGAGGTCTTATAGAATTGTTCTTGTAAAATTTTCCAGAGGGCAGGAGTGAGAAATGTCAGACTTGAATGGCTAGTGCCATATTGTGCTTTAGTCTGTCTGTAATAGGTAGCTGTATACCAATACATTGGATAATGGCCTAGCCTGTCTTCATGATGCTTTTCCATGCCTTCTGGTAAGACTTTGTATTATTTCCAAAATATTTACTGTTGGTGTGAGAATACTTCTCAGTTGTCGTCTGCAGATTTTAATAACGATTCATGTATTGAGTAATGACATTGTGGACCTTCTTCTTTGTGGAATAGTCCATGTATGAGATCCTGAGAACTTTTCTGAAACATCTTGTCTCCACTTTCTGGATTTTTCTCTCTCACTGGTGTTGGTGCAACATCTCCACTGAGCACTCACCTCCTTATTGGTTTCTTCTTCTTCTTCTTCTTCTTCTTCCTCTTGAGCAGCTAGTCAGGCGTTACCACAGGGGGAGTTGCTGTTTGACCATCCTGCGCTGGTGTCGGGTCCACTTGTCTGCTTGCCGTCCGCCATTTGGTTCGATCCAAGGTGTCTTCGGGTGCGACGTTTGCAATGCGCATGTCACCTCCTTATTGGTTTCTTCTTCTTCTTCTTCTTCTTCTTCTTTTTGACGTTTGCAATGCGCATGTCACCTCCTTATTGGTTTCCCACAACCATAATTCATGGTAGCTTTCCGTATTCTTCTCCTATCTTTCTTTTTATCTTAATTTCTTTCCTTCTTTCTTCCTGTTTTTTGAAGGTAAAAAATGTCCCTGTTCCTCAGTACCCCATGTGTGGGACATTCAGGCCAGCGTGCTCTTGCTACCTTTGAGGGCAGATGGCTGCTTCCCAGATAGGGTTACCTCCACTGGCCTACACTGGCCTTCTCTAGGCCTGATGTTTTTGTGGCCCCTCCTCATCCCTGTCCACCTTGGCCTCCTCCAGCCCATGTGTGTTGCGTGCCTCTCTCTTCTGTTTGCACTCGTCTGGTGGCAGCTGGTTGCTGTGTTCAGCTGCACTTCCATGCGATATTAATAGAACGGTCTCTGATAATGAGGTTTCCACCTGGACTTTCCTGCAAGCTGAGTCATTCAATAGTGACTTGGTTGACTATGAAGGGACTCTGGATGACTTATTAAATTATTATATATACCTTCTTACATTCTGAGTGCTTTCCTTCTCTCTTAGTAAAAACAAATTTTCTCCTGCTCATGTTTATAATTTTGTCCCCTTGCTGTAAAGAGCTCCAGAGAAAGTCCCACAGGCAGATTGTGGGTTTATCACTGAGGCTCCTCCCTCAACCCCACAGAGTTTGACATGTGATGTAACACCTGCACCAGATTCCCACGGGGATATATCACAGTCCCAATAGTGAAGCTACAAGATCTGACCATGAGTGGATCTGAAGAGCCACTGTGCTGTTACATGAATATCTGCATTTGTCATGTGAAGGCTCACACTGTATTTATAGTGCTACTTTTATTGTCAAGCGGTATGGGAGAGTTTCTCATGTCCTTTACATGAACTTTGCCTCCAGTCCGAAAGGTAAAGTTTAAAGAGGCACCATGCTAAATTGGTTGGTTTGAGAAGATGTTCATTAATTGCCAATCTGCAGTCTTTAGGATGATTTGGAGAAAAACCCAGTTGTCCGTTTTACTCTTAGCATACGTATTACACACTTTAGCAATAACAAAATAGTTTCAGTGATTCCAAAATGCCGAAACTTGTGAAAATTACAAAAACACACAGGATCTATCCAGTGTCTTGATTACTTGGCATATTTAAGATGTGAAAGGTGGAGTGACAAAATTTAATTCAGAAAATTTATTTGTGCCATGGAAAAGTAATTATCAATACTTGACAAAAAAAGTACATTGCGATATTGCACATAATCTAAGCATACAATACATTGTAATTACGTCAGGGTAGAATGTAAATGATTCAGTTGCTGATGATACTAAATAAAAGTTAGAAATCCTGACCCTTCCATCCTCCTCCTGCTCGTGTAGCCCACACCTGTGACCCTTCCATCCTCCTGCTCCTGCTCGTGTAGCCCGCACCTGTGACCCTTCCGTCCTCCTGCTCCTGCTTGTGTAGCCCACACTTGTGACTCTTCCATCTGCCAGCTCCTGCTTGTGTAGCCCACACCTGTGACCCTTCCGTCCTCCTGCTCCTGCTTGTGTAGCCCACACTTGTGACTCTTCCATCTGCCTGCTCCTTCTTCTGTAGCCCACACCTGTGACCCTTCCATCCTCCACCTGCTTGTGTATCCCACACCTGTGACCCTTCCATCTGCCTGTTCCTTCTTGTGTAGCCCATGCCCGGGAGCCTTCCATTCCATTCCCTTTTGTGCTCTCCTTGTCTAGGTCCTGTTTCAGAATGATCTTCCTGTATAACCGACTTTCTGTCTGGCTATCGGATCTCTGATTACACTCTGACCTTGAGTTTGTTTGGATCACTGGAGACAATAAACTGTGGTACTCCATACCTGGGTCTCCAGTCTCTTCTTCTGTGCTCCAGCATGACAGACAGAAATAATATTTACATATATTCTAATTCCGTTAAAGAAAGTACTGTTGTTCACAGGTGAGGCTTCTTTAAGGCTTGCCATATCAAGGTTTATATAGAGAGACAGACATCTAAACTGTCCAAACAGAAACTCATTAAAAACAACTGAAGATGAACAGTGAACATAATCATTTGTCTAAAGCGACCAACAGAAAATGAAGTTAATGTTACCTGTTACCTTCTGTGTTACTAAAATGTGATCACTGTGTGGTGTCAGTGTGAACCAGGAATATAAAATACCCTGTATATTATGACAGTGTCATTGTACCAAAAAGAGAGGGCAGAGTAAAAATGTAAATATAAGTAGAATGGCATAGTGATGCTAAGCAGCATGCCCTCATACTGTCCCTTTAATGAGATAGTTTAGATGAAATTTCAAATTGCTAGAATCATTTAAGTTTAACTGTAAGTATTGTGCACAACTGTTTCACATTTGTCTTAATCTTTCAGTTACACTTAACCTGCGAAAGCGGTTGTACAGGGCAGACACCTGTGCAACACTGAGTCATGTAGTCATCCAGGTGATTTTGCATCTACGTTAGTGATGGTATGCAGCTTCACATGTTGAGAATAGAAAGAAGATCATTCATACCCCCTTCAGAGTCCTCAGGCCCAGTTTTTTATAGTGCTGCCCTATGGCATGACCACACAGGAAGAGGATGCACTGTGGTCCGGACAGTCCCATATGTGGCTCATGTATGATATAACCCCTTTTTAAAGTTCTCACTGGGAGACAGAAGATCTAGAAACTAGATGAACCTGCACCTTCTGGGGGACATATACAAAATCAAATGCAGACCGGCAAGGTTTGGCTACATCTGGCAAAGCAGGATCATTCTAGAAAGGAAATTAGGCCTACAAGTTCCTGTATTTTAAATCAGCAAGTATGACTTATTTAACTGTTAGAAACAGGAACCAGGAAAATGAAATTACAAGGTAGATATTATCTGTGCACAGAATTGTGCTTCCAGATATAAAGTAGAGTCTGACCGAAATTCGGTTTCGGCCGAAAACAATAAGTTAACTTTCAGTTTTCTTTCGGTTTCGGCCGAAATTGATACAGACTTTCGGTCGTCAACCGAATGTCCATTTTTAGAATGTTACAGTAGTGCTGTATGTCACTCCGACTCTGACTGTGGGCCAGCAGTCGGCGCTGGGCAGTCCGAAGGATGTTCATTCACTCGTTGACGTCTTGCTTTAGTTTATACGCGTGTTGTTACTGAGACTCGTCTGACAATATTGATACTGAGCTTAAGCCAGTTGGCTGTAATTACAGCAGTAGCTTATGTATAAGCAAAGCTTGTCTGTTATTTAGTAGTTCTATAGCAAATTGGTGAGAATTAACCAATTAAAATACTTGTCTGCGCCGCCGACCAGCGTGGCCAGTAAACAGCTGTTTAGTGCGGCAGGACAGTTGTATGCTGACTGGTGTGAATGCGGAAAAACTGTTGTTTCTTAACTACAGCATTCGTTTGTTTGGATTTAATTACTAATTAACAGTACTGATGTTCATAAATTGATGAGTGTTGATGTTCATAAATTGTTAATAGTGATGTTAACGGTTAGTGATGTTAATGGTTAGTGATTGTTCATGGTTAGTTCTTTATTAATAAAAGTGGCATAGCATCATGGTTTCATAAATCTTGTGTTCCGGATTTTTTTTTTGGGTGATATATCTTTCGGCTTCGGTTTCGGTTTTGGCCAAAAGTGTAGTTAAACTTTTGGTTTCGGCTTCGGTTTCGGTTTCGGCCGAAAGTCAATTTGTAACTTTCGGTTTCGGCTTTAGTTTCGGTCGAAACCAAAAAATCAATTTTGGTCGGCCTCTAATATAGACTGCAAATTTCTGGCACTGTCACTGGCACTGGCACTGGCACTAGCACTGGTACTGGCATTAGCACTGGCACTAGCACTGGTAATATGCCAGATTCCGTATATTTGCAGGGATTTTTATTACAACAGTAATACAACGTGCATGCGAGCACACGGTTGTGTACTTTGTTGTCAGTATTTTGTGTCACACTGGTGTCACAGTTTTTCAGCTGAGTTGCTTTTTCTAAAAATGAGTGAAGAAGACAACCGGAAGAAAAGACTGAGTTCAGGATAAAGACCAGAGTCCTTAAGACCAGCAGGTTTCACTAGTGTCAAGTCTGAACTGTCCCAGGATGTCTGTGTTCTGGTGTTCCAGCTCAGGGATGAATGTTACTCCTCAGCATAGCTGTCAGATTCTGAACCCACTGTTACAGCGTGACATTTTGTTTAATTAAAGATCATACTTCGGAAACCACATGAAGTGGGTTTAGTGGCAACCCGTAAGCTGGGCACAGCAGCTCGCAAAGGTACAAGGTACTGCTGGTCTGCAGCTCATATTGTGGTTCTTTATTCCCCTGCAAGAGTGTAACATTCTCTGGGCAATTCATTTAGTGATCTGGTTCCTGCCAGTGTTTCTGATTATGAGGTGCATTTACATTTCTCAATGTTTGGGAAGCCCTGTAAAACTTCCTCGAACCCCTTATCCCCACCCCAGTCACTATTTGTTTGTCCGTTTTTTCTTGCAATGGGCTGGACGTGATTTAGCACTTCCTGTGCACACACACACACATACTTACTCACGTGTCACCGGTTGCCTGCCTCTTAGTCAACCAGTGTTCTGCCCTGTTTCTGTATGATACTGTGAAGGTGTTAGGCTGCTAACAGCACACATCCTTTACACACGTACATGCCTTCTCACATCCATATATAAACACTGACATACTTGTCTTTGTATGTAAGCACCATAATTCTGTGTATTCACAGTAATGTGAGTGTATTCAGCCTGGAGGCTGCTCCGTGGCTCTGGGCGGTATGAGATGGACAGTGGGGTGACGGGGTGTGACAGTTTTCACCCTGCAGTGCATCTGTGTACCATGTGTTTTTCTGTATGGTTCTGTGGAACTTCAAAAGCACACATCACAAAATTTATAAAATTAAAGACTATATATAATCTGTGATTTTTCTGTCAGGGAATTAATTAACTTGCTGTACTCTTTGGTTTAAGGAAATAAACTGCATACATTTTTCTTTCAATAACAGGATAGAAATATATAAGATTTATTTTGGTAATTGGGTAATTTGGTAATTTTTTGTGTATACGTGATGAATATAAGTATACTTGATGAAAGAACATTTGGAAAAACATTCTTTTCAGGCTTGACAGTGAGAAACATGAAAGCTGAAGGAGCTATGAGTAATTCACACTGAGGCTCTGTTTGTCACATGTCACCTTTAAAAATGTGTAATAAATGGGGCCTGATGTCTGTGATGTACTCAGTTGATTATGAAAAATGAAGAACATGCTGTGTTTTACAACTCAGTGCTGTTTCTGTATTGGCCAGTGTGCATGTACCCTAACATTCTCACTCCTCCCACCCTGTGTGTGTAACCTGGCTCCCCTGCTCCTTATCTCAGTACTGAATATGTGTTTCTACTTTGCTTTCATCTGGACCTGGTGCTCTTGCAGGCTTGTAGCTTACTGGATACACAGAGAATCAGAGTCTTTCTAATGAACTAATCTATCTATTAATTTAATCTCCATACCATTTACTATTTTATTTAAATATTTAAATAGTTGTATTTAGCAAAAGTGCGCTCTGTTTACCTTGTGGCTCAGAAGAAACATATCAGACAAGCTTGTGTTACAACAGAACACGCACACACAGGACTCAGGGAACTGGGATCCACACACACAGCACATTCTTAATTCAACGAGCACAATGAGTAAACAAAAACGGGTCTGGTAGTCTAGTGATGGGTCTGGTTGCCAGTAAAATCTGTACATGTGGGTAAAACAGGAGGATTAGAGCAGGAAACAGGTTTAGTGATATGCACAGGACCGGGAAGATCTGAAAAGAAGTGGGCAAAATACCTTTGGAGTCATCACCACCAACATACGGAATACTTTGCAAAGAGATTTATGCCCCACCGGGTTATAATATTCCTCTGATAACTTAGAACAGCTGGTGCCAACATCTTAATCAGCAACACTGTTTAACCGCAGGCAGTCTGGGACGTGACAGCTCAGGCTGCATATTTGTACTGGTGCTATTTGCATATGCAGTTGTGTACAGCTTTTACAGTGTATTTTGTGTACAGCTTTACAGTGTATTTTCTTTTTGTTTGTGTGAATATCTGCAAACGTTTTCACAGGGGTTATATTTAAAGGAGACAATACTTCAGAAATTGTCCCTGCAATGACTGTAATTTATAAAAAATGTGGGGACTACATAACTACAAAAATAATATAAAACGACAAAATAATAATAATAATATAATAATAATATATATATAAAATCCCCACTCGCCCCTGAGGGTGGTCTTTGTCTCCTTCAAGCTCAGATCGTCTACCAGAGTCCCAGGAGCTTGAGGGTCCTGCGCAGTATCTTAGCTAGGACTGCACTCTTCTGAATAGAGATCTCAGACGTTGTTCCAGGGATCTGTTGGATCCACTCTCCTAGTTTGGGGGTCACAGCCCGAGTGTTCCAGTTACCATGGGGACACTGCTGCCTTCACCCTCCACATCTTTTCTAGCTTTTCTTTCAGCCCTTGGTATTTCTCCAGCTTCTCATGTTCATCCTCTCTGATGCTGCTATCACTTGGGATTTCTACATCTATCACTACAGCCTTGTTCTCCTGTTTGTCCACCACTAGTGTGTCTGGTTGGTTAGCCATTACCAGTTTGTTAGTCTGTATCTGGGAGTCTGTTGTCTGAATGGGTAGAACATCAGGCTGGGATGCAGAAGTCTCTTAGTTTGAATCCCAGCCCAGCCACCTGGTGTGTCCTTGAGCAAGACATTTAGCACTAACTCATTGTAACATGTATGTCACTTTAGATAAAAGCATCTGCTAAATGAATAAAATGTAAGTCCCACAGAATCTTAGCCTGGGCATTCTCAACCGTAAAACGTGTGTGTGTATATATATATATTATTATTATTATTTTTTTAAACAATCTCAAGAAACCAGAAACTGTAATGACCACAGTACAGATAGGGATAGAAAGTAGACCAGGTAGAATAGCCAAGCAAAACTAATATATAAGCAGGTTTTATACTTAACAGATCAAATATAAAATGCTTTGTTAACAAGGTGGAGCTGCTCGGCCAGATGAGTTAATCTTAATCATTTAATACAGTCTGTAGATTTTAGCCATTGTCTCTCATAAAGTAACATTGCAGGATGCTGTTGATTGTTGCTATTACAGAATATGTCCACCAGAGGGAGACGAAGTACAGTGTTTTTCTACGATGAGGCTATTTTACCTTTATATGATTCGCTGGTTATTACTGGGTTGTATTTCTGGACCCTGTAGTTATAACTGTATTGTATTTCTGTGTCTGTCTCTCACTGTGTGTGTGTGTGTGTGTGTGTGTGTGTGTGTGTGCGTGCGTGTGTGTAAAGGAATGAAAACCTGCACAGACAGTCATAATGTAGGTGATCTCGCACTAAGGCAGAGTGGATTCGATAGAGTTCTCCATGTGCTTAAAGAAGGGGGATTTCTTGTGAACTCCTTTTGAGATGAATACAAGTAAAATAACTCCCTAGGAACAAGCTTTATTCCCACACAAACAATAAAGTAAAAACAGTAATAGTAAACCATTAGTCACCACAGCAGTAGGTTATTTGAAATGAATTACAGTTAATAGAAAAGAATAAGAGCTGGTTGTGTGTTCAGAGCAGAGTGTGTGGCATGCATCGGCACGGTCCAGTGTGTTGTTCTTCCAGCGTGTCCCAGTGTTGAGTACAGATGGAGCTGTTGTCATGCACTGTCTGCTCAGAGGTCACAGACATGCCTACATCCTTCAGGTTTTTTTTTTTTACATGAAATTGAACATTTAGAAACAAATATGTTCTGCAGTATATAGAGTATATATAAGTATACTTTGGAAAAAACAAATTCAGAAGTTTTTGCACAATTCTTATTAGAGTGCATTTTCGGGATTTCCACAGTAAAACGTGTTTGAACTAAAGTGCTGTTGTGGCTCCACCTTCATTTATTTACAACATTGAATTACCCAAAAAGTGATAGCAATTTTTAACAAATTATATATTCAGTATATCTTTAAATATTTTCAAAAGAGTTATGCATTTACCAGGTACTTTACATTTCTTTTCATGGTCACATGTGGTGTTGTCAGATTGTGTTCTGATTTCAGAACATCAGTTTGGGATATATACAAATATACTCTTTACATTTTCAGGTAAAGAGACGATGTAAAAAGCGTGAATGTTTTAAAAGAAAACTATTTGTATTCTCAGGATCTTGATCCCACTCTTTGACCCAGACTCTGGGCTCCTTGTCCTGTCAGGGAAGGTAAGGCCTTACACCATGTTTTCTGTAATTTTGTGTTTTCACTGATGAATACACCTGATACTTTTTGGTTATCAAAATAATTGTTATATAAATGTAATTTGTGCAAATTTGTATTAATAAACTGATTTTGTTTTCTGACTTGGTCCATTACCCTTTAGTATGTGTAGTTAAGAACTATATAATATGTAAATTGTATACATATAATGTAACTCCAGATTTTTGTGTTGCCACAGGGAGACAACACTGTTGACTGCTTTGAGGTGTCATCCACAGAGCCCTTTCTGTCTCCAGGTGAGCCCACATTACCTACCTGTATCTCAGCAGTGAGGCCTTCACTGAGGCTTTTTCTACTTCCTCTCTTTTATCAGGTGTCACTTGTTCTTTGTGAATTCCTTCTGTATGTCACCTTTTACCTCAATATTTGTTTCTCATATACACATAATCCTAGGTTTTCTCCTGCTCATAAATACCCTGAGAACTTTATTAGAAACACCAGACTAATTCTGGGTGGGGCCTCCCTTTGCTCTCAGAACAACTTAATTTCTTTGTGGTATGGGTTCCATAAGATGTCAGAAACAGTCCTTTGAGTTTTTAGCCCATGTTGACATGACAGCATTATGTAATGTGTGGAGATTTGTCAGCTGCACATTCATGCTGTGAATCTCCTGCTCTACCACACCCCAAAGGTGTTTCTCTTGGGTTCAGATCTGGTGAAAAGATTTCCCACACCATTACACCACACCAACCAAATTCTGGCCCCACCATCTGTGTGTCTCAGCAGAAGTTCGAATATAATGGCATGAAGTAGCACATGGGTTCCTAATAAAGTTCTCAGTGAGTGTACTGGTGTATATCAGACATACAGTAAATTCCCTATATACGAACCTTCAAGTTGCGAACTTTCAAAAATACAAACATACATGTCCAATAAATTTAAAATTATTTAAATAAGTGAAAAATTCAAAATTGGGATGTAACTTCAAACTTCAAAGCAATGCATAAGTTAATTTGCAAGTCGACCGCTACGTTCAACACAAAACCTGCGCTGTTTTGTTTGTATTCTCAGTCGCATGTATCCTCTACAAGCGGTTGTGCTTTTTCTGTACGTGTCTTTGTTTACATTGAGTTAATGGGCTTTACTTTAAGCCCAGGATGTGTGGAATTAAGCGTGAAGCAGTGGTGATGTAGCTGGCAGTGCCACAAGAAGTGCCATGTGAAGTTATCTGTGTTACTTGGGTTTTCTATTATTAATGTTAAGAATTGTGACATAAATCAAGTATGTGTTATGCATTATTTGTGTGAAATCTGTAATAAACTTATTAATGTATTATGTTGATTGTGTTAGTTGGGTACCTAGGCTAACTTTGTTTGATTTACTAATGAAGTGGACTTGTGAATGCGCTCTTGAAATGGAACTTGTCCATATGAAAGGGACTGACTGTATTTAGAAATTGGCATTTTAATTTCATTTTGATTTCCTCACTCTGAAACGGGTGGTTTTCTGGTTGGAAGATGTAAGGCTTCCTGTTTCTCTCCATAAGTGAGCCACTGTCTGACTGAAGCATCAACTCGTGGCATTGCCATGGTTCCGAAGTTGGCATTGGACGTTGGCACATGTGAAGTGATGCGGGTGCTTCAGCTGACTGATAGTTACATTGTGCCTGTGAGCTACCAGGTCCCTCGCAAGGTGGGCCTTCCTCCTAATGGCTACATACAGCACCCAAATGCTTTAATGCAAATAAAAAATATATATTGCACAGATGACAACAAAGCCGATGGGGTGTGTGTGTGTGTGTGTGTGTGTGTGTGTGTGTGTGTGTGTGTGTGTGTGTTCTTCAGCAAGGACAAGATTTCCACGCAGATCTGTATCCTGACACTGCTGGCCAGGTGGCAGGCATGACGGCTAAGGAGTGGTGGAGTGGAGAGAACAGAGAAGTAAGACTAAGGCAAACACTCTGTGACTGTGTAGTCCTGCTCGGGACACATTTATTCCCTAATTATGGACTTTTACTATTTCAGAAAAATAATACAGTACTTACAAGTATAAGTACTTGCAACAGGTAATCAAACATGGATATTTTTGTGCCAAAATGTATGAGTATTCCTAGTAACTGGGAATGAAGTGAAGTCAAGGCTATTAGTATTGAATTATTACAGTTTACTAACATTTTGTTTATACTGTGCTAAACTTGTACGTGCAATGGTAAAATTGGCATCAAACTTGCAAAGTTGAGCTTGTAATTGTTTTGTCAGTGTCTCACAGCTGTCCTGAATTTTTGTGTTATACCTTGTTTCAGAAAGTTAGCTGTGACACCATGATCTGACTTAGAAACATATAGTATGCACTAACATAGAACTTGCACTTACTAATGTGCCAATAAATTAAGTTTATGCTATAACACAAAGATATCATAAACACAAACAATAGGTTACATGACACAAAGAAACCTGTGTTCCCCTTTGAAGCACCTGTTCATACTTTTTAGGTACAGAAGGTCAGTCTTCACCCTGATGTACGGTCAAAGTTTACCTCCCAAATAGCCAAAGAGGAACCACTGAAAAAGGAGCTTCCAAAGAGCAGAAATAAAGAAGTAAGTGATGGTTGAGGCTTCCTGGCTAAATTACAGTGAACATTCACCAACAGGAACGAGTGCGTTTTTTATGTGTCTGTAATATAAAATGTGTTTGAATTTACTATCCAAGATGCTTACTTACATGTGGGCACTGCCTAGTCTTTGGGTGTGATGTGTGGAAACCTTCTCGGGTGATGTTTGACCACCATTGCTTGGATCCACTACACCTTCACCCTTAACATGCAAGTCCTACTGCTTGTACATGGCATTCTTCCTCAACTGCCTCTCTCACTCTCCAAACCACTAGCCTCATCTTACCCCTCACATTGGCTGTGTGCCATTTATTTTAATGCTAGTTTCTAAGTCCAAGACATCCTTGACAAGCTACCCCAGTCATCTCCTGATGCTTCCAGTATTCCTCTGTTCCTTGACAGCTTGCTGGGACGTCCATTACTCTAATGGTGTGATTGACTTGACCATCTTCTAACAGTAGCACACTGATGGAGAGTTCTGGTTTTGCTATTGTACAGGGGTGGTCTGGGCTGCATTTAAACTTGAGACCTCACATCCTGCACAGAGTTAGTAGCCAAGAGCTGAAGCTCACAGAGCTAAAGACCCAAGTCCCTTAATGGGGGACTAACTATAATTTTGTCCTGACTACCAGCATGTTCCCACCACAGCAGTTCACACTCCACTGCACTATACAGATTCACTGAACGTAGTTATGGAAGGAGTACCAGCCATTAGGGCTGGGTTTAAAAAATCGATTTTTCGATTCAAGTCGATCTTCATTATCAGAATCCGATATCGATTCATAAAATCCATTGATCAATTTACTTTAATGCAATTTCTTCAGCGGAAATCTCGTTGCGCGGTCTCGCGAGACCACTGATGAGACAGGTGCTCGTAAGAGGTTGCCCAAGGTACAGTCCACATGGGAAGGATAAACAAAAATGGCAGAGGCTTCAACGCTGAGAGCGCCCTCAGGCTTAAAGGCAGATGTTTGGCAGCATTTAAAGTGTGAGGACAGAGAGGAGCTTGATAAAAGCAAAGCCATATGCAGGATATGCCAACTAGAGGTAAAATACTGTGGAAATACCACAAACCTCCGGAACCATTTGAACAGACATCATCATCCAGAAACACTTAGCAAAACAGCAACGATGTCTGAACCAAATCAAACGCTGGAGACAGCATTTTCAGTAAAGTTCCCATCAAGTTCTCCTCATGCCCAGAAAATAACTGAGGCTGTCGTGACATTCATTTGCAAGGATATACTGTACGTCCATACAGTGTTATTGAAAATTATGGCTTCCAACAACTCGTTAATATATTGTAACCGCGTTAGGTCTTACCTACACGCAAATGTGAGTGAAGTCGCTATACCCAACATGTATGCACGAGTGAAACATGGTGTTGCAACTTCGCTTAAATTGGCAGAGAGACTTGCCTTAACTTGTGACAGCTGGACATCCAGAGCAACAGTACTGTCTCTACCTCTCTCGGGCTGCTATTCATATTTAGTTCTGCCTATCAGGTGAAATGCATTGCAGTACTTGACTTATTACCTTGTTTTGATGTTCAATAAAATGGGCATTAATGTAACTGTTTTGGAGTTCTATCTTTGATCAGTTTAAAACACTAGTCATGTAAAACTCTTTCATAACCAAGCATACTAGATTTTGAATAGAAATAGTGAATGAATCGATATTGAATCGAATCGTAAATCAAATCGAATCATGACCTCATGAATCGGAATCAAATCGATTCAGGAAATTGGCAGTGATACCCAGCCCTACCAGCCATCCTCTTGTGTGCTCACTCTACAGTCTTTCCATTGTTTCCACTTGGTTCATGGGAAAGTCATATTGCACAAATGGCCTCTGCAGGCTGCCATGATACCAAATTGAAAGCAGAAGGCAGCTGTTGACTGCCTTTAGCCAGCTGGTGAGTTGTTCTTTAGTGTCTTGGATGTTGCTACTGTCTTTCAGAGTGTTGTCATAATTTTTCCTAAACACTTAATCCCTTAATCTTGGATGATGGGAATCTGGTCTCCTTGGATGCCGAAGGTGATTTTGTCAGCTGTCCCTTCTGGATGCTTGAGGTCCATGATTTTGCTAGTTTAAACTGCATCCTTGCCCAGCTGGCCATGTTTTCCAGGCTGTGACTGATGATGTCATCACTGAAATATCACCCATGAATGTGGGGTGTTTTCTGCCTTTGGGCCTCAGCACTGCATTTCACTCCCTTTCATGACACCTACAAACAGGACCACAGATGTAACGCATCCTGACGTGATGCCTTTTTCTAATCTCTGCCACTTGTTGGTAAAGTTGCCCAAAGCGAAATGCGTGTTCAGCATCCCCATGTGTACCCCCATCTCCCGTGGAACTTGCAAGTGTTCAAGTGGCTTCTGAACGAGCTGGCGGGGTACACACTGATGGGCTCTGGCAAGATCTAGTCACACTACTAAAAGTGTGTTAGTCCTCTTGGCTTTCCTGACTAGTTGGCTCAGCACATCTGTAGTGCTACATCAATCTGACATGAATCATATTTTATAGATGACATTACAGATTCTGTACAACAGCAGTTCTGTATTCTAAGACTGTCTTTAATCATATGCAGTTTGTTCATCCATGCATGTCTGTACACGAGTATGTGTTTTTCATTTATGTTGAATGTATGACTGTTTGCCGTGTCAGAACAAACTCTTTCCATCTGCTGTTTCTCCATGACAGGAAGCCCAACCTGACTGCTCTGCCTCTAGCAGCCCCCTGACCACACCCAGCAGCAGTGCCGCCCCGTCCCGCTCTCCATCTTCCACCAGCGGCCTTTCCTCCGGCTTCTTGTCTAGTCCCAATCAGAGCTCCCGGGCCATCCAGAGCATGCTTGGTACGGCTTCTTGCCAGGTTCGGGGCTGATGTTGGGTAATATTAATTATGCTCCAGTACATTGTTTACTGGTTTCTGAACTGTCAGCATTACTTAATCTAGTAGGTATCAATTAATGACAATTTGTGTTACACAATTTAATTTAATCATCAGAATATTTACTGAAAATTCCATTTTAATTTTCCATAAAAAAGCAAAAAAAAATCTGCATTCAACTGGTCCCCCCTGCAGTTCATTAACCAATACACCATCTGCTTTGCTTTTTACATTGCTCACTGAAGATGCTGAATTTTTCTCCAATTCTCTTTCTATCCCCCTCTAAGGCCCCAGTTCCAAATTTCGCCATATTCAGGGCAGCGTCCAGCATCGTGACTCCCACTTTACCAACCTGCGTGGACTGAACCTGACCACACCTGGCGAATCTGATGGCTTCTGTGCCAACCGAGCACACTTGGCTGTGCCTCTGGCCATTGCTGGCGGGCAGATTGCTGTATTTGAGGTCTAAGGCCTCCTAATTTATTACTCATCTGTTGAAACATTAACTCAAATTATCCTTCATTTATCCTTTTGATTTTAACGCTATACACATATTCATTATTTTAACACTGGACATACATGCATGCATATGACAAAATCCGTATGTTAGATTTGTGTGTTAAATTCATATAACTGTGTTTATATATTACACTCATTGAATTGTACAGTTTAAAAATTCACTGAAATTGTGTCATGGAAGCTGTGCCTTGACTTTCTTGTCCAGCTTTTATTGTCTTGAGGGTACGGTTTGGTATCTTGCCATTAAGGACGTGTAGAGATACCCTGTGTGCTTGAACACCTTGACCACGCGGTCATGTCCATGACTGAAACTGTTCCCTTCTCTCCTGCAGCTCTCTCAGCCTGGCAAGCTTCCCGACGTTGCCTTGCCCACCATTCAAAACACTGTCAATGTAGTGGACCTGTCCTGGGACCCCTTTGACCCCCATCGGTTGGTTGTGGGTAAGCATATGAACACTTGGTGGTCCACATTCAAGGCCAGTCCATGTTATGTCCATTTTGTCAATAGCATCTTTTTCTTATTTGTTTCTCCTCTTTCCCACAGCTGGTGATGACGCAAAGATACGTGTGTGGAGAGTACCAGAGGGTGGACTCACAGACACTGTGACTGAACCTGAGTGTGTCCTACAGGGTGAGGTTTATGTGGGGAGACTTGGGCGCATTTCGTGGTAGCACACAGTTCGGAGCACTGACAGGCGCTTGCTTTGCTTTGTAGGCCACACAGAGAAAATCTACTCCATCAGGTTCCATCCACTGGCCACAGGCCTGCTGGCATCCTCGTCCTATGACTTGACTGTTCGTTTGTGGGACCTGAACTCTGTGAAAGAAGCGAAGGTGCTAAAGGGACACCAGGATCAGGTGAAAACGTAGTGATGGAGCAGGTCATGTGAGAGAGGAACATTTGGATCGAACCATGTTTTATTTTTTATTGGTTTTCTTTACAATAGATATTTGGGATGGCGTGGAGTCCTGATGGCAATTTTCTAGCCACAGTCTGCAAAGACGGAAAGCTGCGAATCTATGATCCCCGCAAATCAGTGGAGCCTGTCAAGGTGTGTGTGATCAACTGCCACTACAGCCATGACACTCAGTCAGGCATAAAGTGTAAAACACACACAAGCTACTAATCTCTCTTGTGCTCTTTAGGAAGGCCCAGGCCCAGAAGGGCCCAGAGGGGCTCGTGTGCTCTGGGTGTGTGCTGCTCAGTACCTGCTAGTTTCAGGGTTTGACTGGTAAGAAGGACATAATACTGCAGTCACTTATTTTTCTTTTTTTATTTTACCTTTTTCAAAAAATTAGCAGTATTGTAAAAATATCTTAGGTTATACATTCAGGGAATTATATATGGAATTTAAATATATGTATTCAAATTGAATTACAGTGGAACCTTGGATTGCGAGTAACTTGGTTTACGAGTGCTTTCTGTGCTACGAGCAAAAATTTCAATAAAGTTTAACTTGGTTAACGACCAATGTCTTGCAAGACGAGCATTTTCATATCAAGTATGATATGTTTTTTATATCATATCATGCTTCAAATGAGATTAGGGAGGTGTGCAAAAATGTGGGAAACAGTACAAAATTTAATAGAAAAGCACCACCCGAATAAGGCTGTAGCAGCGCGAACGGCGAATCTATTTAACAACAATACAATCAATGTCACATTTCGGCGAAATCTTCCAACGGAGGCAAAAGCGAGTGTCATTGGAGAGGTTCGTGTTAAATACGAATGAAAGGAAAGACATTCCAGTGAGTCAAAAGATGACAGTGAATCCAAAAAGCGTAAATGAAGTGAAACCGGTGGTGTTAGTGAAAGTCGTTCAAGAGAAAGAACTCCTGAGAATCCAGATGTTCTCATGGAAAGAGATTCTCCTTCCAAGCCATAACCCTCCTCCTCCTCTCCTCCCTCTCGTCTCCCTCACACCAGCCACAAATCTTTTCAAAGGTAAAGTGCAGGTTAATTTGTTTCCGATATGAGGGACAATTTTGCACATAAAATACCATTAAAAATTATTTTTATAGGAATATTTTTGGGTGTGTGGAACGAATCATCCAACTTTACATTATTTCCATATGGGAAAATTTGCTTTGATATATGAGCATTTTGGGTTACGAGCACTGTCGCGGAACAAATTATGCTCACAATCCAAGGTTCCAATTTAATATAATTAGGGGAAAAACTGTTTATATGGAATGATCCAACTCAAAATTGTATGGAAATACTTAAAGTTTAAATTGAAAACCCTGTCTCATAAAAGAATTTAGCTACCAACCCCCACGTATCCCAATTGTGTTCCTCATAGCCGCAGCGAGAGACAGCTGTACCTGTACTCTGCACAGTCCCCATCCTCTGGCCCAGTGACCACTGTCACCATCGATGTCTCACCTTCTACCCTCATTCCATTCTACGATCCTGACACCAGTGTGGTCTTTCTCACAGGGAAGGTACAGTATTTATATATAGATTTAACAGAATTACAGGTCCATTTCAGTGAATACCTGAGAAGTGGATAATTCTCTTATGTGGACAGTGTTTCTGTGATGCCTTTTTTCTGCCATTGATTTTTTAAATGTTCATTGTATAAATCGCTTTTTTTGGGCCAGTCTGATGTACAGCCTGCTGGCTGGTCCCAAACGTGGCTGTAATTTGGCATATATCTGTATATTATAATAAATCAGTGATTATTCCTTCCTTGCCTGTGCTCCTGTACTTCCCTCTCATTGGCTGCGGCTCACATTCAGTCACGCATGACTGGTTGAGATTTCAAACACACTAGAAATCTCTCAAGCTTCAGGGACTGCTCAGCAAGTCCATGAAAGCACGTTACAGACCAGTTCATATTAAACAATCCACTTGAGTGAGGTGACACAGGAGCACAGCCACGGCTTCCTTCCATCATTGGCTTGAGTTGGCGAGTGGTCTGCAACCAGAAAATCGTGTACTGTGAGCTCGGGATAAAGCAGACGCCATTGTATGTAGACATCAGCGATGGGAAGAAAGGGCCCCAGGGAGCTCTTCACTTCTGCGCTGCAAACGGATGAGATAAGATAAGCTAATCGCATGTGTGCTCATGTTATGCAGGGAGACACTCGTGTCTACATCTACGAGATTCTGCCAGATGCACCATACTTCCTGGAGTGCAGCAGCTTCAGCTCTTCTGAGCCACACAAGGTAACCATAAATTTTTCTTAATGACTCTGTCCCTGGCGGCACGGTGATGTGGTGGTTAGCACTGTCGCCGCGCACCTCCAGGCCTGGGGTTCAATTCCCGCCTTTGGTCTGTGTGCGTGGAGTTTGCATGTTCTCCCTGTGCTTGG
>JABJVR010003112.1:0-16390 GCA_025773905.1 Chitala chitala | reverse complement strand
GTGTGTGTGTGTGTGTGTGTGTGTGTGTGTGTGTGTGTGTGTGTGTGTGTGTGTGTGTGTGTGTGTGTGTGTAAAGATGGATAAACTGGTACATATTGATGTTGAGATGTGATTTGTATTTTCAGAAGGATCCCTGCTTCCACCTGAGTCTTGTCTTATGGTTTGCATACATTTGCATTCGGTGTTTTTTGTAAACATCAACTGTTTGCCGAGTTCATTACACTGCTCCGCTCTGTCCCTTTCTCCTGGCAGAATCTGCTAAACATAGGTAGCTCCCGTTCAGGCAGTCGTTATTAGCCTTTGTGAGTGTTGGCCATCTTAAATCGAAAACAAGGCAAGGTTGGTAAACAAGGTGGAAGTAAGATTATGGTTCTGTGTGGCAAGTGTCATACTGCTCTGTTCCAACCTGGTATTCATTTATAAGAAGAAAAAAGGGTAATTATGTATCATTCCATTATTTTTCACAAATAAAAGTACTCTTTTGGACACAGGGAATGCCATAACATGCCGGTATTGTTTAAAAAAATTATGTAAGGTTACACAATCAGGAGCATTCCTCTGTGAATTTGACTTAGCTATTAGTGGAGAAGCGTGTTGCAAAGGACACAATGGATGTTTAATTTTACCAAATTTATTATTATTTGTTTTTTGTTTTTGTAAAAAATTTTGTCATGTACAGATTGTCATAAATAGCAATTACTGAAAGTCAGGGACAGTTTAATGTAGTTTCTGCAGGATTACAATAAGCATTCCGTTAACTAAAAAATGTGTAGGATAATTTATGCCTGATTCCCAACAACACGGTGTTTTCAATAACAGCATACTGCTATTAATCATGCTCAGAAAGTGAACTTTAAAAATATGTGCTAGACTTGGTAAGCTTGCATACAAACTACATAAATGTTTAGTTGAGGGGTTTCAGAAGAGAATGTATGCATTTTGCATTAGTATCCATCCATCCATCCATCCATCCATCTTCTTCCGCTTATCCGGGACCAGCAGTCTAAGCAGAGATGCTCAGACTTCCCTCTCCCCAGACACCTCCTCCAGCTCTTCCGGGGGAACACAGAGGCGTTCCTAGGCCAGTCGGAAGACACAGTCTCTCCAACGTGTCCTGGGTCTTCCCGGGGGCCACCTCCCGGTGGGACATATCCAGAAGACCTCCCTGGGGAAGCATCCCGGAGGCATCTGAAACAGATACCCAAACCACCCCAACTGGTTCCTTTCAATCTGGAGGAGCAGCGGCTCTACTCCGAGCTCCTCCCTGGTGACCGAGCTCCTCACCCTATTTCTAAGAGTACGCCTGGCCACCCTTCAGAGGAAACTCATTTCGGCCGCTTGTATCCGAGACTTCGTTCTTTCGTTTACAACCCAAAGCTCATGACCATAGGTGAGAGTAGGAACGTAGATTAACCAGTAAATCGAGAGCTTTGCCTTTTGGCTCAGCTCCTTCTTCACCACAACAGGCCTGTACATCGACTGTATTGCTGCTGCCGCTGCACCGATCCGTCTGTCAATCTCACGCTTTATCCTTCCCTCACTTGTGAACAAGACCCCAACATACTTAAATTCCTCCACTTCAGGCAGGATCTCTCCTTCAGCCTGGAGAGGGCAAACCCCTGGGTTGGAGGAGAGATCCACTAGCATTAGTAATTAAAATAAAACCTTAATATGTTAGTGTGATATTCCCTGTACAGAGGAAGTTGCTTATTTTAACAATAAAAAATGTCCGTATTTTCTTTGAACATAATCACGTATATAACTCTCAGTGAAATTACTGTATTTATTAAGAACATCTTTTTTTGTATGTTAAACTTGGTACTTGCTGAAGGTTTCCTGTCCATTCCATATTTTCAATGAGAAGATGACAGTTCTAATTTTAACCTATTCACCCATCCTTGTTTTTGATTCAAAATGGAACCCTGTTGAGTAAAACCTATCCTAAAATTTTCCATCCACTTTGTATCAACTCATTGATCCTATACCTGCTGGTCAGGAAGGGTCCACACACATGCAACTGCAAGGTTGTGTTGTGCTTGGTACAAACCCAGAAAAAAGTTATAATAAAAGATTTGAAATGGGGAAACACTTATTGTTGGATTGGGGGATAGAGATTTCAATCACTTTATGGTGGGCTTCTCTCGCTATTTTGACAACAGGGAACTTTGGGAGAATGCACGATTAAATAAGACAGTATTGTGCTTTTTTCATCAGTTGTCCTGTTATTACAGCAGATTCTTTAATATAACCATGTAAAATCATGGTGTTCCAATGTTACCATGATAGTGTTGCATGTGATGTACTAACAGGTTCTCACAGCCACTTGAGAGTTTTCTACATGTGTTGTCCATGTTTTTTAGGTCTTTCAGATTGTGGACTTCAACAAGAAGCCAGGTCGGCTTACAAACAAACCAATAAACTTTGCAGTGATCCTGAAGCTGAGCAATGTCAACCTGCAGGAGAAGGCTTTTAAGGTAAACCGCTGCTGCTGTCCCATATTTTTCTCTGTCTGAAAGTTTTTATTATCTAATCTGGGCATTTTACCAGAGCACTTAAAATTTTAATTCACTCTTTGGGATTTCAACCAACTTTGTCTTGCATTTCAGTGTTTGGTGGATTTATGGTTGCAGAGCCTCAGGCAGTTTTTGCTGCATTATACAAAAAAGCCCAAGTGTTTTATTGAGCTGCTGACATAACTTAATTTTATACGAATGCTTTATGTAAGGTAACTTTCCAAGTTGTTCAAAAAAGTACAATTATGTGCCCAAATCACTAGTAATATTGATAATAATCACTTGTTTTATAGTATTAGAAATGATATTCATATATTTATATGTGGGGGGAAGACTAGCAAACACTGTGTTGTAGTCAGAGCTCATGGCGCATTACTTGTATTGTTCCTTCAGGCTGGTTGTTGTATTGTGTTTCAGGATGGTCTCATTGAGCAACTCTACGACCTGTTGCTGGAGTACTTCCACACCCAGGCGAGCTCCGTTGGTTTCCCTGAACTGATGCTGCCCGCTATTGTCCAGGTACTACTCTATCATCTCATTTTTGTCCAAACTAGGGTCCTCCTTCAGCTGCAGTATTTTCAGTTACAGCCAGCAAAAGGTCCAGTGATTTGTAGAATAGACTTGTAATTTGGAGAATTGGAGTACCCAGCAGTACATGCTAGGGGGTAATTTGATAGTGTTTCGGTGAAATGTTATACTGCATAAAAAAACTTATAAAAATTGTTACCCGTTACCCAAGTAATTCACCTTGCTAACCAATATTTTAACCATAAAAAAAAAAATCATCAGGGGGCCTAAAGGCTTGTAAAATCCCTTGTGCAAAGGCCACATCCAGGTGGTATACTGGGTGTCAGTGATTCTAACAAGGCAGCCTGTTCAGGGTAGACATGGACAGAGAAGGGTTAGTACATAATAGAAACACTGGCAGTCACATAACATACCACAGGTACATTGGCATGCACAGTGCCAGAGGCAGTAATTAAACTTCGCTGTAAATTAAATCAAGAAGTAAGTCTTGAGTCGTGACCTAAAGACTGACACAGATTTGGCATCTCATACATAGCCAGGGCTGTGTGACTAAGTAGTCTACTGTCAGTACTTTTATGAATGTGTGAAACAGAAAGAAGCTCTGCATTCTGAAATCGTAGGGAACAATATGGTGTATACGTATTAATCAATTCTGTTAAATATACAGGTGCTTAACATTTGAGTGCCTTATATGTTAACAGAAGATTTTTGAAGTCGGTTCTGTACTTAACAGGAAATCAGTGGAGTGAAGACAGTATGGGAGTTATATGATTGTACCTTCTGGTACTAGTAATTTTAGTGGCTGCATTTTGTATGATCTCTAAAGTGTTTAATGTACAGATTGTACTCCTAGAAAATAAAGCATTGCATTAATCTAACACATGATAAATGTGTGCACAATTTTCTCAGTATCCTCTATAGTAAGAGCACACCACAGCCTAGCAGTATTTCTCAGCTGCAGGAAGCATACCTGTGAAACAGTGTTAACATGAGAGCCAAAGGAGGGTTTTGAGTTTAAAATGACACCTAAATTGCTTGCTGAGTCATTAATGGAAAAAGTCGTATCATATCATCTAAAGGCAGAAGAGTACTGAGCCCAGCACAGACCTCTGTGGTACTCCATATCAAAAGGGCGACATGGGAGAGGGAGCACTATCGTTCGACTTTTGAACATGATTGTTTGTTAGATAAGAAGTAAACCATCTAAGAACAGTTCTGCTAAGGCTGATGACAGTTTGAATCCGGTTGATCCAAAATACAATGATCAGTGGTGTCAAATGCAGCATGAAGCTAGAAGAACGAGAGCGATCACGTTTACTGCATCGGTTGAAGTTATAATAATAGTAAGATCTCCAGTCAAAGCTGCTGTGTCCTTGTTGGAACACGGACTGAAACGTATCCAATAAACTGTTTACCTCTAAGTGTGGTTGAAGCTGTACTACAACTATTGTTTTTTCCAGAATCTTGGACAGAAAAGAGACCTTTTAAATATGTCTATAATTATTACATACTTCTGGATCCAGATTAGGTTTAAGCATTGGCCTGAGGAGTGCGACTTTAAATGAGTCAGATAGAACACCTACAGCCAGGAAAATGTTCATGAAGTTCACCAAAGGTCCTACTAAAACTTTCAGTGGATCTTTTAGCAGTTGAGTTGGAATTGGATCTAGCGGACAGGTGGTGGACATATTCTTAAACATTTGTGTTTTAGTGTCTGTGATGTTAATCAATGCAAACTCACTGTAAGGGTCTGTGCATACTGTTGTCGGTGGGCTTTGGAGGGTTTGCTGGAGCGCATATTGAGTGTGATGTTGCTATCATTATTGAAGAAAGGAATGAAATTGCCATCCAGTATTGTTAATGATATTCTAAATTTGCCAGTGCTTTGAATGGGAAAAAGGTTATATTTGTTATGAATAAGATTAGTATTTTGGGCACTCGATACATAGAGCTGTTTTGTATTAGGCTGTTGGACCATGCCATCTGAAATACCTCTGGTTTTTCACTTGCAATCTGATTTGTAGCATTTCTGCTTCAGAGTCCACGTATATTCGTTGAACCATGGAGAGCGTCTGGTGGTTCTAACTAATTTAGTTTTTAATGGAGGTAATTAATTTTGTAGTATTAAACATCATAGCTTCAAATGACAAAAAGTCGCTAGTTGTTTTTGTTTCAATTGTGAGACTTATCAAAGATTACAGCCAGGCCACCTCCATGTCCTCACTATAGGCCTTATGTAAGTCTGTGAAGCCATTTATTTGGAGAGGTGTGAGTGGGCCTAGGCCAAGGTTCTGTTAATACACAAATATCCGAGTTGGTATCGAGCACCATATCATTAACTAGAACAGCATCATTTCCTGGTGAGTGAGCACTGAGCAAGGTGCATTTTGTACTTGTTGCATACTTGGATTTATGTTGTTTTGTCAGTGGAACATGAAGTAGGTTATGTGCATAGGAGCACCTAGATGGGTGTCTTAGCATAATAAGAGAAGCTATATTATCTCTCTTATTAGAAGTTCTAACTGAGGAGTTCTGCCATGTTACTGTCACCCTGGTTAGTGCCAGAAATACACTGAGTGATAATAACCTGCCTGTAATGTAAGATCGCAGGGCTGAGGCCTGAGTGCTGCTCTAAATAGTCACTTTTGCTCCCATGTTTTGGGAAAGCATATATGTTATAGCATATATCTCCAGTTAGGATGAAGACATCCCATTTATTAAAAGGCTTTTCCCTAAAAAGGTTGCAATTTTTTACAAAAGCTGTGCTGTTAGATGCACACCATATGTCTAACCAGTAGTTTAGTGAGAGTAACGTACTGTATGTCACATTCCCCCTATAGAGAATTGATAGGGGTCCAGAAACAATTAAGTTCCAGCATTTTGTATGTGCCTTGAAGCTACTCGCTTAATATCATTAGTTCCAGTGTGAACAACCAAGGTGGAGACTTCATTGCTGGAGATTGTTTCAGAAATTCTGGCCCCAGGGAGTTATTTAACACAAACCACCATATTGTGATGTTAGGAATCCTAACATTTTTAAAGGTTGAGTCACTAAGAATGAGCGGCTTTTGTATTTTGAGAGACATGCTTTCCAGAACAGAGAACCTGTTACCAAGATGAACTGGTGACTGGTGTGCATGAGGTCTGTTCTTTGAGCTCTTAGGACATTCTTCTGTTCCTCAGCCAGAAACCACGGGAGGGATCTGGTACCGGCACTGAAGTATAGAGTCGGGTCAGGAGAGTCTGTTGCCAGTTATAAATTGGCAGGCTCCAATTGAGCCAAATCTAAAAATCCTTCAGGCTGTCAAATCTCTAGCAACTTCTTGATGTGCCCCTGTGTGTGACATTTCAGCTGTGTTGCTTGTTGTAAGAGTATATTGCAGATTTGGCTGACTGTAGCACATCATATTAGGCATGTGCTGCAGTCAGCTTGGCATGTCACCGTTCATTTTAACCTGAGGAAAGGCAGCTGGGAGAGTGCATGGTTTGTGGTTTTGTGAGATACACAAACTAGTGGGAGTCCCCAAACACCTGCTAAAAGTGTGTAATAGCAGAGCCATTTCACTGTTACATATCATTTAATAAAAAGGGGCTATGGTGGAAAGAAAGATTAAAATCATAAATGTGCTTAGGCCATACGGCCCAGCCATAGTTGACAGCTATGAGGTGACTTTGACAACCACAAAAAAGGTGCCCTATTAAACCTGAATGACTGGGTTGGAACATCTCTGAAGTGGCAGTGCATGTGGGGTGCTCCTGTTCAGCAGTTGTAAGTACTTGCAGTTAGTGGTCCAAGGGTGGTGCTGAGTGTCCAAGGAAGCATGAAGGTTTGGTCTGAACAAAAGGAAGGGCTACTGTGGCACACGTATAAGGATAAGTGTGACAACATGCATTCTGCTGCGTGAGGCTGTGTGTTTTGGCATCACATGGAAGTCTAACATCATACTAGACAGGTACTCACTGTTTTGACTCTGCGTGTGTGTTTGTGTGTTTTTTCATGAGTTACTTTTAATGAAGTAATTTCTAGTAGCCCACAGCAAGCTGTGTTGTTGACAGTGTTGAGTTCTGCTTTTCAGCTCTGTAAACCCTGGCTGCAGAACACTCCAAATTTTGTGTAATTTGTAAGAAATTAATGGCAGAAACGTGCAGAGTAGGTTGACATTTAAAAATCTGATGACAGCTTTGCTCTTGCCCAGACTGACTTCTTTTAATCCTCTTCGTTTTTCTGTCTGCATGTGTTCTGCAGTTGAAAGCTTTCATAAAGGAATGCAGAGTTGCAAATTACTGCAAGCAGGTTCGACAGCTGTTGGAAAAACTGCAAGAGAACTCAGACCATATCGCCTTGCTTCGCCAGAAGGCCCCGTTTGGCATGGATGACACAGCAGCTGTGGTGAGTGAGCTCTGAAAACTGGTGCAGGGCAGAGCCTGTATTCCTTATTTGGGTGTGTTGCCCCTAACCAACTATATATATGTACTGTCTTCCTTATATACACTATATTGCCAAAAGTATTGAGACACCCCACCAAATCATACCCATAGAACCTTAGAACTGGAAGAAGGTGTATTTTTGGCAGAACTGCATGTTCTGCCTCTAGTGGCTAAACTGTTATCTTGAGTTTGAGTGGACATGACATCAGCATAATCCAAAAAAAATAAATTGTAGCAACAGAATGCAGTGTGTTGTTAACTTGAATGTGTTTTGTAAAACTGATACATAAATACAAAGCAGTAAACAGAAACGTTATTTCCACACTTATGTACTTTGCACAACATATACAAGTGTGTCATTAAGATTTTGCTTTAATTTTCATTAACTATATGACACCTGCAGTTTTAATGATGTAAATTACAAGTGTCCGAAATACAAATTACGCCTCTACATAGGAACCTTTCCTAAGACGTTTATAGTTCAAAGTATGGATGGTTCCTAAGACATAGAAAGAACAGGCAGGGAAACTGATGAACAACAAACTAACATTTAAAGTAAAAGTACATGCAAATTATGTATACAGATTAAAATTCTATTCGATTAACATAAAGAAATATGTCAACATTGGTTCCCCATAATGTTTTCAACAAATTAATTTATTTTCAATCCATTTAATCATGTGGAACCAAAGTACAAATATTTAATCCAACAAAACAGACCTGCCATTGTAGGTAACTGTTCAAATTCAGAAGTTTTAATTGTATATTCTGAGAAATATTTTCCTTCCTATGTTGTCACTAACTTTTTAGTACATCTGAGTCACTTTCTTTTTTTTATAGTTAATTTGTACATTTTCTCTTAACCTTTGGGTTCTTTCCTATTCCTCTCCTGTCTCATACTACTATGATAATATTAATGTGTTATTAAGAATCCAAAGTTTAGTTGCATTAATGACAAATGTAGTTTGTTAATGTAGTGCTGAGTGTGGGGTTGCTAGTGCTACCTCCCTTGATAATGTAATTTAACAATACATTAATATAACTGTGAATAAAAAGCAACAATTTCAGGTTTGTTAGTGTCATTACTGTCCTCTGACACCGATCAGTGGGCAATAGTTACAATGTAAGTTTCATTGTGTATAGAAAATATCAGTATAATGTGCACATTAATATAACACACAGCAAATATGTGCAGAATGTGAAAATGCATACGCTGCACGTGTTATATTCGTGAAAATATACCACTTGCTATCGTCAAAAAAGACTTGTAGTGTGTATAGCGTTTTCTGTCTGTATAGTTCAAGAGTACAGAGTACAGTTTTATTTGAAGGCGCTTGGATTTCCTTAGGTTGGTGGTTTTGCTGAGAGTTTGGTGAAGAGTTGGGTTTCTGCTGGAGAGCGTGCCAATCCGACAGAACACATCTGACACCTATAACATTTCTTTCTATGCAGACGTTGTGGGAGCAGCAGATAGCCACAGCGGGTAGCCCACTCAGCAAATACTACAGCCAGTGGAAAAAGCTTCGAGAAAAGGAGATCCTTCTGGAGATCTCAGGGAAGGAGAGGGTGAGTATGTTCAAGATGTTCAGATGATGAGAGATGGGGAATGACAGTTGCACCTGGCTTACGCTGACCTGTTGTGACACTACCACAACTTTGAGAGTTGCTGTTCAAGGGGAAGTAGGTCCATCACGATCTGTCCAGTAGTTACTGATGTAGTTTATTAATACATTTCTGACCATAGTACATTGTGTTTCAGGTTCGGCAGACAAACTGACTAATTAAGGCACTATATGTACACTAGTCTTTATTTCAGCCATGTCAACATAATTAATTGGTCTGATGTATATTCAGTACTCAGTGTGTCCCCCTTTTCAGGAGAAAAAGTTGCAGTCATGCTTGCAGATTCAAATTATACATGCTTTACACTGTTCATAGGTAACAATAATAGCATTGTGACCTACATGGAGATGCTTCACATGTAGTTGATCTCTTTATGTCTTTAATCTTGTTTGTTGAATTAGTGAATAATATTGAGTAGTACGTTCTTAATGCATGCATTACTGTAAAGCACTGTCTTAATTTTTAAATTGGGCATTCAAAGGCTTTAGATAGATTGGAAGATGGCTAGGGTGCTGCACGTTTGCCAGGAAAGAAGATATTTTCTTTATTTTTCCAAGAATTTCACACCTGATTCAGTACAGCTCTGTCAGTTTGTGAATGTATATTGACAGTGATCTCTTTGTTGTTTGTAGATGGAGGACTTGAATTTTCCAGAAATCAAACGCAAGAAGCTACAGGAACGCAAAGAAATGGACAAGAAAGAGTTTAAGGATCTTTTTGAGTCAGACAGTGACTCAGATATGGAAGGAATTGGACTCAAAGTCAAAGGTATAGAATAAAAGGAACAATGTATTATTTTTTCCCCCTAGTGAAATGACCATATTCTTAGAATCTTTTCGGACTTTATTACATTTTACATTTTATTACAGTATTTTCGTGTACAGAATTGCCCGAAGACGTAACCTCAGGGTAGTGGAGTCAGTACTCAACATTTTTGACTCCATAGCACTAGTTTAAATTCTGGCCATCTTATGAATCATATAATTAGAAAAAAATATTTTATTATATGATTCATAAAATGTCCAGAGTTTAAACCAGTGCTGTGGAGTCAGAAAAAGTCTTATAAAATTATAAATGTTTTTATAAATTTTTTTGCCTTCTGCTGCCTCACTTTGGCCCAGACAGGTCTAGCCTTGGCCCAAAAGTTGACCTCTGTTTAAAATTTTCAGCGTCAAATTATCCAGTGAATATTGGCATAAATCTATATTACATTTTTAATTTTGGGGGGCAGTTTGTACACAGGGTTGACTTGTATGAGTTTGCTGAAATATACAGTATAGTTGGGTCAGTCCATTTTTACTGACTCCAGTACCTAAAAGTTGCTTCTGATACTGTCTGTACAACTCTGATTCCATGACCCTGCTTAATCTCCAAGAAAATGGTTTTTTGGATGGGGCAGGTGGTTCATACAGTATTTGAGGACGCATCCAGGGATGCCATCCAGGCCTGTTACTTTTCATATGTTAAGGTTTCCAAAGGGTGATCTGTTTTCTGCTTTAGTGACAGTCAGTGTTCCCATACTTTACATATGTGCTGATGCTAAATATTTAAGGTTTTCAAACTTTAAACAAAACTATGGATTGCCTGGTTGTCCTAAATATAGCTCAGTGTCAGGTAGCTCTTATACAGTCAGTAAGTTCAGTTACAAGTAATATTGGTCACCTGTAACGTGCCCTACTAGCCTTTTCATGCGTCTTCACATGTGGACAGCTCTGACCTACCTTGTGGAAGGTTGTGTTCATGGTGCACTATGCCTGCTTTTTTTGTAACAGATAAACAGGGGAAAGAGGACATAGGTGAAGATGAGGATTTGGATGACATGAGCAGTGAGGATGAAGAGAGTAACTCCGATGTCCAGGATGACTCTGAGGATGAGGAGATGTCAGGTTGGTAATTGTAGAGCAGACTGATTTGTTGGTAATTGTAGAGCATTACAAGTGTTTAAACCCAGTTTTGAATTCACCCCAAAAAGTGTTCCTTGAATGCTGAAAGATGTCTGAACAATGACATAAATTTTAGTCTTAAATTTCAATGTTGACTTAAACCACTGGATTAATTTTAAATGTAGGATTTAAATGAGGGGAAAATTTGACTTTTTTCTTACTGTACAGAATGTATTAAAGAAAACTGTGGATCATGCCTTTCATCATGTTTTTATACAACTAAATTACTTGGACTAAATGTTCTGTATGCCTTATCAATATCAGAACTGCCACTTTTAAAAAAGTGAATAAAAATACTTTGTAAAACACGGCATTGGTGGAGTTTGGATGTGTTGAAGGTATTTGTTGTCCAGTTAATTTCTGCAGGTATGTGTAGTAGTTGTATGGATGCTTCAATTGAGAAATATGGTCTTCTGTTTAACCAACAAGAAACAGCATTCATAACCAATTTTGTTTGTTCCCACAGCTGATGACAGTGACACAGTAGAAGAGGAGCAGAAGCGTGCATCAAAGGTGGATCTTAAAGAGTTGGCGAAAGGTGACAGAGATGTAGTGGAAGACCTGGAACTGTCAGACCAAGAATAGATGACTGACTGGCTTTAGGACTGAAATGGAAAAATGCAGATATGGGGAGTGGAAGAAGCAGTGGATTTTTCACATACCAGGGTCTCTCCTTCAATAAAGTTCAAATTACAAAATGTTTTTGTCCAAATTGTTGAAAAAAATTAGCTTTTCTAGGGTTGTACTGACTGGCTGTGAATATATTGACTGTGTGTGTGTGTATGTGTGTGTTTGTGTGTGCGCGATCTGGGATATATTATACAGTATGTTAACTGTTGGTTCTCATAGTTAATGTGTTGGAAGTATGAAATTTGGAAATGCGCGAGTGTAAAAAGCTAAGCAACTCTGAGAAGGGCCAAACTGTTATGGCCAGAGGACAGGTTGGAGCTTGTCTCTAATGGCAGTGTTTGTGGGATGTGTACCTACCAACAGTGATTCAAGGAAGAGCAAACCACAAAACAGCAATGGGTGCTGGGCACTCAGAGCTCATCAGTGCACAATTAAGTCTGTCTGCTCAGAATGATCCGTACTGTGGCAAAATTCACAGAAAATTCTAATGAGTACAGGAAGAATGTGACAACACACTGTGCTGTATGTGGAGCTGTGTAGCTGCTGACTGAACAGAGTACCCTTGCTCACCCCTGTCCACTGTCAGAAGCACCTACAGTGGGTATGTGAGTGTCAGAGCAATGGAAAAGTCACCTGGTCCAAAGAGCTCAGTTTTCTTTAACAATATCAACATATGCGTGTGCCATTTACCTGGTGAAGGGGTGGCAAATGCACTATAGGAAGAAGACAGTCTGCCGGAAAGAGTGTGATGCTCTGTAAAAATGTTCTGCTGAGAAACCCTGAATCTGGTCTGACTTGAAAAATTGATATGTTTATACACGTATATATTTTTTATACAATCTATTTGCTTTTTTCACATTCGTATATCAAACCCATTTTAAAGTATGTTTGTTAATTTTCCTTAAAGCAGTTAAAATGTAAATTGATTTTGGTACATGTTTGTGCTGAACTATAACAAAAATTTAGAACTTATTTGTGTGATGATCCAACTTGGCCAATACTTTCCAAAATACGTTCCCTAAAATAAAATAATGTTAAATGATAATGGCATACCTGTTTTAAGAAAATACAATTGAATTGAAAACTATGTATTTCTTTTTTATAAATTTACTGACATTTCTAAAATTCTGTTTTCACTTTGTCATTGTGGGGTACTGAGTGTAGATTAATGAGAAAAAGAATTTGAACAATTGTGGTATCTGGCTGAAACAAAATGGAAAAAAGTAAAGTGGGTCTGAGTACTTTCTGAATGCACAGTGTGTTAAGCCACGTACAAATAGACAAATGTGTCCAAAATTTGTTTACTGGTTCAGTTGTTTAATTCTATGAAGAAAAATACAAAGTTATAGTTCTTCAGGAGTTTGAGGACTACCAAAGAATTATGACACAGTATTCAGTACTGTGCTAGTGCAAGAACATATGTAACTTTCATTTAATGGTCAGGAATGAAATACTAGATAACTAGAAAAAATCCTATTATCTGTTACCTGTCAATGCTGTCATTACCATATGCTTCTTATTTCATACATGTTAATTACAATTTCCAAGATGTTCCAATCTTCCAAGTTTATCTTCCTTAGCAGATGTTACAAATGGCTTTTTTTAAACTGTGTAACAGTATAATCTGTAAATCCAGAATTAACTACTTCTGGCATTGACGTGCACACTGAAGAAGGTCTTTGCCCCAAAATGTTTGTGCTTATTCATTTCTTCTTATTAAAAGTTATGGTAATTGGAGTGCTGTCTCTTTGGTTTTGGTTTTTGATTTTCAGGTCACGTAATTAAATGGATGGGGGATTTGGGAAATATGAATGTGAACATTATAAACTGCATATGCAGTACATATAAGATATTAGAGTCTGCATTTTCAGTTAACTGTTAATAAATAAGTGCATTTTATCTTGTAATTGTGCTTTAGCTGCATCTGTTCTCATCTCCATGAGGCCCATACCCAAAGGCACTATTCTCTATACTTTTTAATCACAAATAGGTTAAATGATGCTAGAGCTAATAGTGCATATAATACTGTTTAAAAGTATTTTCCCTCCTAATTTTCTTTCTTTTCACACCTAACTTTCAGATCTTAAAATTTAATATAGGACAAACGCAACCTCGGTAAATACAAAATACAGTTCTTAAATGATCATTTGATTTATTGAAGGAAAAGATTATTTTTGATGGACAGGATATATTCAAAATGATAGTTGTGTCAACAAACTTAAAACAGTGTAAGAAATCTGTTAATGGTATGTATGGGATGGACTGAATTAATAAGTTATAAAGCAAAAGCTTAAACAGAAAACACAAATAGAAAAATTGCTGTTGCAAAGGTGTCAGTCCCCAGAGCCTTACAGTCTGGTCATCTTTTGTTATTATAGGGGTCTGGAGAACAATTTCAGTTTCCTATGATTGGCATTACGTGTAGTAGGTTTTCTGTTTTTGGCCATCCTTGGGCATTTGAGCCTGGAGTTAGTTGAAAGCACAACGGGAAATTTTATATAAGATTTTCTAGATATTTGATAGATATTTACAGATAATACTTGTTGCTAAACCAGCAGTTTACTTGGAGTTGCAAGGTGTTTGATCAATAGTAAATAAGTTCCCAGAAAACAATTACCTGTCAGTGTAAACCATAGTGGTGATTAACTGATCTGGCCTTGTTTGATCTTTCCCCAGTGACAAATGGGAGAAAATAAAATGTTGTTTACTGGAGAGATTAACATGGAAAGAAAAGAATGAGGAAATATAATTGGTATGGTTAAATACATTCTGTTGCAGCAATCCTTTTGGTAGTCACAGTAAAGATCCACAGCTACATGCCAAATGATCTGGGACTGAAACCCCATTAGGTACTTTACCAATTATATCACCTACAAGTAGAGATTTTCAGTCTCAGCACTCTTGGCATCCTGCATTCCCAGAAGGAAGCGGTGAGCATTTTCCACAACTCTGCTTTTGGGCTTTTTAATCAGTCAGTATAACTGTATCCAATTGCAGTGGTAATTTTAAGAAACAATTTTCCCAGGTTTACCAGAAAGCTCAGTTTTAGAAAATGAAAGTTAACAAAATTTTCAGTGAAAAAAATATTGAAACAATGATCATATCAATAAAAAGATAAGGAAATATATATTTAAAAACTTGTGTATGCTTAGCAGGCCATTGCTAAGTGGTAATGCAAGATCATAGTAATCCAGGGATAGTACAGTTCCAGGTCCCACCACACTATTTTTATGTTCTTGATTCATGTTTTCTTTTTAAAAACATTTTTTTTTTATTTCAGGAACTGAGGCTCATCTACCTGAATCATGGCTCTACAGTATAAAATAACTTGTGTATTTTGTCTAATACCCAGACAAGGAAATTTCAGTTCAAACATAGTTAAAACAAAGATTCAATGTCCCAAATAAATTTAAAATAATTTTAAAAGTTAGTTCATGTAAGCATCATAGGTAATTCAGGACTGGTTGAGTCAAAATGGAGTTATTCTCTACAGAACAAACTCAAATAAGGCCTAAAATACTGCACTACACAACTTGTTTACAGGCAAGATGTGCAGCACCTCCTGCCACTGACATTATCATCTCTGTTAACTCTTAAGGAATGCTTTTATTTTTAGATTAGCAGTCAACATGCTAATCTAAAAATAACTAAGTATCATATTGAAGCTGTGATGTAGGGATGAACATTTTGAAATGGTAGTTTGGAATTGGGTTTAATACCTCTTTTGTTGTATTTTAGTACAGATTCATGGTAGTTGTAATGAAATGAATGTCAGTGTTTTGCCCGGTTTTAATGCAGGGTCAGATTTTGTTAACATATTGAACAGAGCACTTGAAACAGCTAACCATAAAGTAACAAAAAAGCTTCTCAGAGATGTGATGAAAGTAAATCCTAATGCCATTATTGAGCTGTCAAATGATGACTGGATGAAGCTCCCTTCTGTTCATCTCCCAGCTACTGTGTTACTGGGTAAGTCTGACATATGAGACATTTTATAATGAAGTTCAATTGACGTTGTAGACACCTTTCACATCAGTGTTGGCTTGATGCACTTTACAGTTATTGGAAATGAAATACAATTATTAGAAAAGTTATAAAGTAATAAAAACTAGGAGATAATGGGGAGGAGGAACAAAAATAGTCCATGATGTGGAGGAAAACACTTCTGTGGGTCCAAGGTGGACTGGCTATCAACCTTGATAGGCATGATATCCTTATACAATGCAGAATCAGTATATCTAACGCTGAATATTAATTTGCAGTACGTTTGTGTCGTCTAGGAGTGTGTCTCTGTAAGCTTGCAAGATCCCTTTGGCTTGGCACATTCCTTAGTGTTAACGTGACATCCTGCTCAAAAGATGCCCAGACCGGGCAACATGCAGATATGTGGGGAGAGGAAGGGCAAAGAGGCATTAATCCAGAATAAAGACTAATACTGGCAGTGACAGAACACAGGGGTTCATGGATACACTTTCTCACACACTCACCAAAAACACACCCATACACAGCTCATCAAACTGTATACTTTACACAGAACTGTGTCAGCGCTGCTCTCTGTGTTATGTTTGCTTCTTGTTGTTTGCACTATGTGTAGTACTACTTGCTGTCTTTGCATCCTGTGTATTCAAGTAGTAGTTTCTGAGCCGTGTGGTGGAAGCATACCTTCAGTAGGGCTTGATGATACACTTTTATTGAGCCATGATTAAGTAACATCTGCACGACAAG
>JABJVR010003110.1:0-16392 GCA_025773905.1 Chitala chitala | reverse complement strand
CACACACACACACACACACACACACACACACACACACACACACACACACACACACACACACACACACACAGTCTCTCAGACTGCATATTATTATCTCACCACATTTTTCCTTTGAACGTTTACGTGAAGAATGCTGTTTGTAAACTAAAATGTGCGAGATCACAAAATGTAGAATAAATACTTTATAGATGCATCTATGTCAGTGTCAACAGTGAGGACGAGATAATGAAGCACAGGCACTGTGCCCTGTAACCTTGTTCACACCTGGGAGGTTAAATGGTGGTGTGGGGGCGGGAGGTGAGGCCAGGGAGGAGAAATGGAGAACCACAGAACAGCACCACAACCCTAAATCTTACTCTCCCCTCAACGCTGCTAGTCCTGAGCTGCAGCACACAACAGAGGAATATGGGGTGTGCTGGGTTTAGGAGTGAATCAGCCCTGACAGGGTGTGAGTGAACCCCACCGATGAGAGGTCACACTGCAGGGGATCCAGTGGGAACTCAAGGTCAGCCTTCTGTGACCCTTCACACCCCTACACTCATTGGCTGTGAGGTCTCCACTGGTTGCCTCAGGCTCCCTGTAAGGCCAGTCTGTAATGGATTATGAAATCAACCCAGCAGAGCCAACTCACCACAAAACCAGAAACACGTAGTCCTAATAATTATAGTGTCTGACCGTCATCTTGAAAGTAACGACAGGATAATTTTGGCGTGAGTAAGGCATGTTTATATCAGCGCAGCACGGACCGTGCAGCATGACAGGCCGACAGGTGGTAAGGTCCGCAAGGCCGACAATTACGACTCACGGAAGACAGGTATCTGGGTGACATTTACACAGAAACCACGGGTCCCCCAGTACACCACTCAACGCCGCCACTCCTTTCTGTAGCTCAGTCTCCAGATAACCATCTGCCTGTTTCCCATCATCCCTCCCTCTTCCCATTCTGCCACGCCACTTGGCAAACTGCTCCCAAACCCAGCTGCCGCAATATTTTGCCATAGCAAGAAGCCTCACGCTGGTAGCCATCCACCTCCCCCTCTCTCCTAACCGAGCGAGGAGCAGATCGGAATGGGGCTGGTGCAGGCAAGTGATTTCATCTGTAACGTCCATGTTCCAAATTGCATTTGTCACCTCCTGTGGGTTATTTTGAATGGATTCTTCCTACAGTTAAAAAATTTCAAGCACCACCATTTCGGCAGCATTCAAACACATACGGTAATAAAGGCAATGATACACATCACAATAATAAGTAAGAAAAAAATGAAAAAGTTAACAGCAAACATCAATGAAAAATTTACAGGTGAAACTTTTATTTTGTTATGTACTGAAGATTATTTATACATAGAATTGTTAATTATACAGTATCATTTTGATAATGAAGCCCTCTTTTTTCCCACTGGTTGTATTAGAGACTTAATAACGTAGCCATGCGGCTACATGGATCAACTATGAATTGATCCAGTTATCACTGTCCATCCATGTAAATGGGCTCTGAGCAGCTGGAACAGCACTCTCATATTCATGGTGGCATTTTACAAATCAATAAAGCTCAGTATAATAATTTCTTCTTTGTAATCTACTCTTCAAATTGCACTTGTGATAAAGAAGGCAAAGATCCAATTAGCTGTAAAATGCCAGTTTACACTTGAGAAACATAAATTGTGTACCGAGACTGTTAATGAAGATGGATATAAATGCAAACTTGTTAAAAAATGTCTAAACATTGAAAAGTGTGTAAAATCAGCTCACGGAGTTCCCCATATTGGCCATGCTGATGTGTTTTTGGCAGACAGGCATCGAGCTTGGTTTCATTTAAGTGTGTGTTTGCGTGTCTAAGTGTGACAGATACAGCATAAAGTGATGACCTGTTTCAATTAAACCGCTGTCATAGCTTCACAGATTAGAGCAGTGATAGAGAAAATTACTTATGCAAATTACTTTTACAGCCGTCTGTCTGGAGACAGAAAACTGGGAAGACTCAATCACCACCTGGGATGGACAAACCCCAGTCACGACACACACACACACACACATACACACACACACACACACACACACACACACACACATACACGCACGCACATGCACACACACATCTGCCACAATACACACACACGCACATGCACATAAACACACACACCTGCACGTACACAGCTGACAAAACTGACAGCTGAACAAAAATTATTGCTGTTAACTTCTGTCACTGTGATTCACTATTGTTGAACACATCAGATTAGACAGCAATTCCATAGGTAGTCACAAACTACAGGAAGTTGTAAAGTGGAACATATTTTAACTATTTTCAGCAAGTGTCCAGAAAAAGAGCTTCTAATAAAAATGGCTTTTTTTGTCTTAAACTCGTCAACAAGTTACCATTTGTTCAACAGTGTCTGCCAACAACTTAATATCGAGTTTGTTTCTGCATATTTTACTGACTCTATCTCCAGGCAAGTCTTTACAAATGCATGCAAGAGAGACAGGATTAAGGATTTGTACCATTTTAAAAAGGCTGGTGGGGAGAATGTAAATGAAATAGCAGACTGTTGTCAGCTTTATCAACTTACACCAATGCTGCATTTTGAGGCCTTAAGAAAACAGTTTCACCTTGAATTTGACTGTAAAGGTCAGTAAAAAGGGTCACCTGTAGGAGTGTTGCCCCTTCTCTGTCATCAACCTTGGGATAGTGACGATTGCGTGTTGGGTGGGTCTGTTCATTCACCAATGAGAGCCTGTTTTTTGTAGGCAGAGAGACCTATTGAGAGATCATCAGCTGAAAATCAAGCAAGGAGAAGAAAAGAAGGCACAAAGAAACAGTAACTAAAATGCTTCTCAGACATTCCTTTAGGAATTTAAACCCTGAACCACAAGGCCCAAAATATCTCTGTTAATTCAGAGGAATTGCTCGCCGCGTATTTCTGGCAAAGTCACATGTGGATCTGGTTTCATGAATGTATGATGGATGAAATGCTCTTGCTTTCTTCTAAAAGTCTCCCCCGTCGTGTCACAAGAAATTTAACCAGCCGTTCTTCCCTTAGGCTCACTAACCTTCGGACTGCAGCAATGTCACAGCTACGTTCCTGTGCTACAGTGTTTAGTTTTCTAGCTGGAGTTTTTATGGATCACAATGTAAAGTTTTACACCATGTTCATTTACCTAGAAAAACAGGGAACATTCCCAGAACATTCACTAGCATTTCTAGAACTTCTAGAGCATTCTGGAACGGTAGTGAATTTTCTTGAAATTATTCCTGTTTACTGGATATAGAAGTTTTTTTTTTTTTTAAACAACCTTATATGTTGAAGACTCTTCTCAGACTTACACTTGGAACAATGTTAGTCACAGTTGTGGCTCCCTAATGATATTTGGAAAGAGATTCTCTGTCTGCTGTAAAGCTACAGCTCCCTTTTCCCTCAGGTCTTCTCCACCTCATTTATACAGCCTTTCCTGTGTTTTCTGCTAAATGCCCACTACGGGCCCTTTTGCAGAGGAAGTTTTATTAGCAATGTGACCATACTTCAGTGGATGGTTTAACAGGATGAAAACTATTTTTGGTGTGTCTCAACAGCAATTTAAATGAATGACAAAACGCAGATTTACTTAAAAACATCCCACTGAGAGGGAAAAACAGTCTCATAAATGAGAAAAGAAAGTTGTGAGAGGCAAATAAAGGGTGGTAATTACACTGGGAAGACAAACACAACCTTTGAGCACAAACACAGATAAAGCAATTATTCAGTGTGCTCCGAAGGGCTCTCCAGTGATTACTCTGTTTGGAAACATAGACGGCCATCATGCTGAATGACAGTCAGGCAAGAACACAAACTGCTGTGGCTGACTGAACAATGAAAGAACTGGCCTGTGCGTGGCATTGTGGGAGACCAAATGTGAGAGATGAGCGAAGTGCGACCGAACAGAATACTGAGTGTAGCTCATAGCTGATGGCGTTAAACAGCCAGGGTTATTTTTCAGCCAAACTCAAAAATTGCAACAAGGACAAACAAACTGTAAATGGTATTAGGGTGTATCGCGTTGAAGTGCTAGAAAATTATCCCTCAGTGGGGCAACAGCTCTGAAAACTCAGGCGGCTGCTCATCTCGACCAACGTCAAAGCAAGAGGGCTCAGTCCCTTTCAGTAAACTCAATCTCCGAACGGATTTCAAGCAAAGATAACTGGCTCAAGCAGTTTTATGTGCGTATTCCTTGTATTTCTTCATGCTTTGACAAGCTTGTGTAAAAAAGCACCCGCAGCACTGTGTGGCAGGCTTGGCGCTACCATGTCAGTTCTGTTGCTTTTCTTGCTTGGGTGGCAAAACCATAGGTGCAGGTGTGTGTGTGTGTGTGTACATGTGCATGTGTGTGTGTGTGTGTGTGTGTGTGTGTATGTGCACAGAATGACATCGCATGAGACAAAGGCTGCTGCCTAAGCAGTGTTACTGACAGCACGTTTTCAGACAGTCGGAATTCTGTGCTGACAGGAGGGAGACAAACTGCAGCTGCCGACAGAACATTTGGGGTGCGCTCTAAGGACAAACATTTTCTAAGATGTAGAAACAGCTATAGCCATAAATTTCAGTTGGTGGGTTACACAAAATTTTTTTTTTATAACCCCGAAGACTAACACGGGCTATTTGCAGCGCTCCAGATACAGACTGGACCAAAATGGTCTATTTTGTCATCGAGCTTGGTTTCATTTGTCATTGCTATTATTGCATCTGAGTAAAGAGGGCTTGAATTCCCATGAAGGATAGTAAAAAGGAGCTGTTTAAAACATGTTTCACTCTTCATGTCTGGGAAACTCTTAATATATTTTGATTTCACTGAATACTTCAGAATGCACCAACAAACAGCAGTTTTACTGACCATTCATATGATGAAGGTGGGTGTAATTAATTTTAGCCTGAACAAAGTGATGCAACACTAAACTTTTTTGTTGCCTTGGCAATTCACTTTGTTTACCTCTTCCCTTTGTGATCTCATATCCCTTGTCTCCTTCCAGACTTCTCTGACAAATTATTTTGTTTCTGTTTCCTTTGTCTGAACTGGTACAAATACAGATGAATATGCTTTCATTTTATTTGTCGTGGACTTTAATAAAAAAGAGAGAGAGAGAGAGAGAGAGAGAGAGAGAGAGAGAGAGAGAGAGAGAGAGAGAGAGAGGAACTGGAATTACCCCCAGCTAAAATATAAAGTAAAAGAAACAAGCAAACAAAAAGACTCAGAAAGTTACATTTAATAGTCTTGCAGCATTTCACTCAATTTGCACATCTTCTTACCTATGACTTCTAATGCACAGCGGGAGGCACATTGTTGTTCTCCAGATTGCCTTGCACGCAACAAAGCGCGAACACTAAATGTCAGCTGGGCTTTGATAAGAGATTTGCCGGCTCTTGGCGGCACGCTGTCAGCACGCTGCGACACTGCAGCACAGAGCTGCTGTTGCCGCATTATCTAAAGGAACGGATAGTGACCTTACTGCGGATTGACACACTCCGCCGCCCACTGAGCCCATTTTATGCACCAGGAGGCGCACTGACCTCCACAACCTCCCCCTTGTGCCTTACTGTCAAATCTCTCAGACACATTATATGCCCGTGGTACACTCATTCTCCCGGGAACGGTAGCAAAGTTGCTAAAGCGGCCAAAGGCTGAATTAGAATATCGGGGTAATTCAGTGTTAGAAAATGGAGGGGTTCGGAAACGTGCCACAGAGAGCTTTAGCTTTCGTTATTTTGTTTTGCTCTTCAGCATAATGTATTCAGGAACGCAAGATGTCTATGTGACACAGGTTCTGCCTCTCCTGACGCTCTCTGACACTCTCGTATTGAACGTGTGTGTTTTCTGCAGGACACATGCATAGCTGAACACACGCCTGATTCCCTTCTCTGTTCGTCAAATGCTCAGAGCTCCAGAAAGCGCCCCGACAGAGTACTAAACAGAACTGACGTGAACTTAATCTGCAGTGACAGGCAGTGCATTACAGTGACGTTTCCAGTAAAATAGTTTAAAAAAAAAAGCAAAAAATAAAAAAGCCAAAATTTGTGGTGTGCTCTTACAGACTCACATTTCTACACTTACAAAGAGTGACTCTGAAATGTGCACGCCGTGAGTCGTTCTTCCCAAGGTACATTTCATGACCACAGACATGCATGGTTTTCCCCAGCACTGCAGGCACTGGGGCTGGGTTTCTGTACAAATAATGAGTTTCATTTCGCTGAAGCAAAACCTCATTAAATTTCCCTTAGTGTGATGTGGAGCAAGAACAAAACAAAGCATGTATTCTTTATCACAAAGCGAAGCAAACAAATTTTGAAAATAAATCACCACTTTGGTAAAGTGCTAACTACAGTGGAACTGGACAAAGAGTAAACAGAAACTCAGAGAAAATCCTGCTGGTAATTAGACAACAGACGAAACTTATACATATTGTTGTGTGTGAGAAAAGGGATGGTGAATCTAGGGTGCTATATATACAGACTGAAGCCAGAAGTGAACAGACTGAATTGCCAGGCATGGTTACCCCTATTCCTTTGACAAATACCTCTTTTCTTGCTTGGAGAAAAGGGGCATGACATAGACAATGTACAAGTGTAGGCAGTCATCAGCTGTGACCAGGTAACACCCTGTCAGCCACAGCTAAATCAAGAGAGTGTGGCTGCCCCTTATCTTGTGTGCCTGAGGCGTTCTCTGTCTTGCTAGTAACTAATAAAGAACTAAGACTACCACTTGATAAAGTCCCCCTGAGCTTTACCATCTAACTCTACTGCTTGCTTCAAAGGACCTCTTTACATCTGAGCGACAAAATTCCAAGCATGGCTAATTAGGCTCTCTCACCATGCCGGTCGCCTCTGGATCCTAGTGCCCTCGCACATGGCCTGTCATGGGAATCAGCCAAGCTCTGCTCCATTCCGCACAATGAAGAGGCAGACGCCGGCGCTACGATCACGCGGGAACAGGGGTGTGGACAGTTAGCATGCAGCAATGTTGTCAGAGGAGGCCCCAATATGTAGCATTGGGGAGGGGTAGTTTGAGGGGGTGGGCACTTGGAGAAACAGAGGTGCTGCTTACAGGCAGCTGTGTGAACAAACACTACTGCCCAGCCGGAGGCCCGCTGAAGTGTGAAGCTCCAGCTGCAGACTCAGATACGCCAGCTGGAAATAAACGGAAACAAGCGTGAACATTTTCATGACGATTACTTCTAGAAAGCATGACGCGTTCAACAATTTCTGAATCTGCACGATGTTTTTTTTTTTAACTACATTACACTAATGTAGACTAATGAAGGCTCCTCAAGAGCTGTAATCATGCTAGCAATTATTGACAATTTGTTAACAAACATTTCTTTTTGTTTAGATAAATTGTATGTGTATGATATAGTAATGTGGTCTTTGGCTGGGTGCATGCAACCCCTGTGCGTATGTTGTATTACATCAAAGACTGCACTACAGAGGGGGCCGTCAAATATGAAAGTTTTTTTTTTTTTTATCATGCATAATACTTTTAAAGATTGTGGGGATACCACAAAAGTGGCACAGTGGTGTGGTGGTTAGCACTGTCGCCGCGCACCTCCAGGCCTGAGGCTCAATTCCCGCTTTGGGTCTGTGTGTGTGGAGTTTGCATGTTCTCCTGTGCTTGGTGGGTTTTCTCCGGGTGCTCCGGTTTCCTCCCACAGTCTAAAAACATGCAGGTTAGGTTGATTGGCGTGTCCAAATTGCTCGTTGTGTGTGTGCCCTGTGGTGGGTTGGTCCTGTGCTCTGGGATGGGCTCCAGGTTTCCCCGTGACCCTCACCAGGAATAAGCAGTTAAGATAATGGATGGATGCCACAATTTTAACATCCTGAGGACCCTGCACCCCCCACATTCTACACTGCTGATATTCATCACCTCTTTCCAACACTGATATAGTGTTGTATAGTATACATTATCTATATTTAATGATTTATCCTGTTAATCAAACACAACGCTGTTTCAGAATATTAATTTAACAATGCTGTCATCTATATCACGTTTTTCAGTATCATGTTTTCTGTCCGTGATACTGAAAGCGTCTTCCATATGTGACCTATTCCAGTTCTGATTGTTTTTGACTTTGACCTCAGCTCTGTGAGGTCATGACCTCTTCGACCGAATTCTCGAAGACCACCTTCACCACTTGTTTCCCCTCCCATCAACAGGGGGCCATTTTGTCACTTGGATTGATGCTCAGTACTGGCACCCAGGCCCATCAAAGCAGCAGCCACATGTCCCAGAATGCACAGCACTTGTAGTGCCATGCTTGCGCACTTGAGTTCTGTGAAGCATTAACTTACTCATGGCTATCAAGCTGTTCCCATTCATTGTACTGAATACTGAACTATGTTTTCCAAAAAGAATACAGTAATTTCTTTTTATTATTTTTTTTAAGCTTCAGATGTGACGTCCTCCGGAACTTCAGCTCAGAGAGATGAGATGAGATGAGATGTGATCAGCCTGAGAATTCTTTCACTGCAGCTCTTTGACACAAACAAAGTTATTGCTGCTAAATAAAAAATGTAAATGTTAGGGTTTTAATTTAGATGTTTTTTTGTAGCAATGTAAGGGCTGTCTTAGCTGAACAGATGTGCTCTGACATAAGAAGATAAATGTGCAACTTGCAAATGACTCATTAACAATGTATTAAAAACTAGTCACCAGTCACCCTATAAAATTGGTTCTGATTCACCGACATTTCCCCGGATAAAACACACCATGTTGAGAAAGGCTGAAATTAAATGTCTGGCAAATGGGAAATTTTTGTTGTGCATTTCGTTTTAAGAAACTAAAACATTGCTTTCAACATAAATATGTTGTGTACGGATGCAAACTACAAGTTCTTGGATTTAGTCAGACAAAATATCATGCATTGTAAGAGGTAACATGAAGTAAGAAAGAATAAATATTATTCCCTTCCTTTACTATCCCACTTTAATCAATAAATATCAAAATTAATAAAAAGATGTTTTCCTACCAAGCTGACATTAAGTCAAGCAGACAAGTTAGGTCTGCCTGAGACCCAATTTGGAGCCTGGGTGTGGCGTTGGGGTGGGGTTGGGTTTGCAGTGCCATTATGACTGATTTTCAGCAAGTACCACAAAGGCCAGGTGCACCACCAGAAGTGTGGGCCAGGTCTTCCTCCACCTGGGGAGGTTTCGGAACAGCTTGCAAAACAAGTTTCGTGGCCCAGCAAACACTCTCAAAGAGTGCTTCCAACACCCACCTCTGACAACTCGAAACCAAGACAGTCCGGCTTGAGTAGGGCAAGACTATACTTGCCCCCCACCCCCTTGCCCTAGGCATGGATTTCATACTAACTAGAAAATGGCACTGGTACATAAGCTTATCAGGAAAGACTTCATAGTTTAAGGGTAGACCACATAAGCCTTTCAAAGCATTGTGTGATTTATTGCCTGTTGGTTTGTAGTTGAGGCTTCCGGATAGATACTGTATGTGGTGAATGTGTTTTTAAATTAATTTTATGAAAAAAAAAATCAGTAGTGAACAGTTTTGCGTGCTCCTCCAATGCCCATACATGTAACTTTGAAGACACACAACTCGGTGTTTAAATCCATTTTATGAAAAACATTTTCTGCACACCAACTCAGTGTTAGCTCGTCAATATTGCCTATCCACAAAGTTCAATTGTTCCGAGGGCATTGTTTGTGGTATAGTCCAATTACCTACTGGGAAACATTTTTTGAAAATCACAAGAGGTAGACAATTTTGTTACCTCAGTTCAAGAGCAGAAAAAATCAATACCAAATAACTCTGTCATATCCTTGCAGTATGTGAATGTGCAGTAAAATTCATCTATTGACTACTGAAACCAAAATAAATATACTCATAGGCTTTGAATGCTTTGTTAAGGTTTCTCTTTTTTTACACAGGCCCACCCAAAGTCCTTTATAATTCATTTTACAGCATGCTTTCTTAATGTAATTTTTCTATTAAGAAATAAAGTCAGGAGATCATATTTCTGAGACCAGCCCTCTGGAGTTTCATTAGGACATAGACACAGTCTCACAATGATGATGTCAGTGAAGTGACATTTTTAAATGATCAGATGTATAATTAATTATACCTTGCATTTGACACACATAGGGATCATTTTCCACCATCATAATCCATCACATCACAATAAGGCTTGTGTAAAAATGTTCCATCCTTTTCCTGTCTGCCAAAAGCTTAAGTAGTGAAATATTCCACTCTTCTGAATGAGAAATTAAATGCTAGATTCCACCTTCTTTGCAGCTGTGGGACAGGAGGGTTTTTGTGTCATGATCTTCCCTTCCCAGCTTCATAGCTGAACTGGGACTGGTTTTGCCCTTATGGCCCTATGAACTCTCCTGGTTAGATGCAGGTGGTCTCCTGGCAACAGGAGTATAATACGTTCCCTGTGGATTTCCGTGAGTTTCCGCACTGGTGCCAATGCCAGGTGTGACAAGGCCAGTTCTGTTGACTCCAATTAAATCACATGTCGACTAAGAATGCATCAGCTAAATGTGATTCAGGTGTCTGTTGCATTTTACTCGAATGATGTCAGGTCACAGGAAACCGGAATTAAAAACTGCTTTTGGTAATGAAGATGTTACATGTATTCCTGTCACTAGACACTTTTCCTCAGTCGAAGTGAACTTGAGAGTCTCATTAACTCGAGAAATGATAAGAGTGACCCTGAAATATTCTTGTGGAGGAGAATGCAGAATGTCGGTACGTTCTCAAAAGTTACAGAAAATGCAAAGTTTCTCAACTTCATCCATGAGTGAGCAGTAAGCACCGTACAGTAAGCACCGTAATTACATGCACATACAAACGAGCGTGGAACTATAATTAAAGCACCTCGGTGCAGACAAATCAGCCGCCCTTCCAAGTTTAACTTAGCCGTCCGTGAAAGAGAGGAAGACAAATATTTACATGAGTTTTCTGCATCTGAGGAAGCTGCTAATTTGTGCTTCCACCATTCCATTTTCTATCCAATGCCAGTGTTTAATTGCCAACAGCAAGCTACTAGCTCTGGAAGGTCATTGTTAAGTGTAACTACAGATGCAATGAGTGTGTTCAGTGAAGAAGGGTTTTAAAAATTAACAATCTAAATGAAATTTTCTAAAGATAAAGGATAACACATCTATAATGTTTTCTATCCCAGCAGATGTTTTTTATATATAATACTAATTTGCTATTAAATAAACAGGAAATTACTGATTTCTAATTACAATAATATTAGCAATTGCTAAAACATGTTTATTTGTTTTGTGGCTTGAGAACTTGGAATATCAGGCATCCACATCTTTCACCAAAGCAATTCAAAGACAGTCTAGCTTCAAGCAGGTGTGTGTGATTAGTAACACTGAGTCATTCTGTTTAGGGATTCTGTCCAAATATCCCATCTTTGGACACTTCCTTTATGCTGCCACGCCCTCTGCTGATCTGGCACCTTGGCGTTTTTCTGAGTCTTTGCTATGCAAACCCAAATAGGTCAGCTTCTATTATGATCAGATGCAGGTGAGCTTTGGAGCTGAAAAAGCCAGAAAGGCAGCGCAAACAGAGCACAGCTGTAGTTTGCAGTTTTGCTTTCAGCTAGCAGCCAAAGAAATGTAGCTGTGAATATGAAGTACAGGCCTATCATACATTACCAGTTACCCCTACAGTTTAAAGTCCAGCTGCTTATGTTCTGGTCAAAACAGGAAGTGATTGACACTGCACAGCAATCACAGCCATGATAACTTCTGAAGACTCCATTAGTTTTTTTTTTTCATCCAATGTCCAATTTCAGTCCCAGCATTCCACCTGGATGGAAATGAGACTTGCTCTGCTCCCTGATTGGCTCCTTCTGATAGACAGATGAGAATGCAATACATGGAAACATCGGCTGATTCGTAATTGCTTTTTTTTGGGGGGGGGGGGGCTGACATTACAGCTACAGCAGAACTCGTTCAGGTCTAATACTTTAGGAACATGTCTCAATTACTTCCTGCAGCATCAATAGTATTAGTTTGTTGTGAATGTATAGAGAATCTGCAGACTGTTTTAGCACAACACATCTGATAGAGTGCAGATGGTGTGAAAGTGCTGGCTTCAGCACAAACGTGATGGTTTCCTGTCTGGCCCCCCATGAACACAAGGTTTAGTGGGAGAGCTCTACCTTACAGAGCACTATTCTCTAAATTTCTCCATCTCTCACAGAGATGTTCAACAAATCAAAGTTCTGTTGTAAAAAAGGTAACAGTTCAGTGCGAACAGGCCCTAGTTTATTACCAGCATTTTATCGTTTATAGCTCATTACCAGTGTGGGTTATTTTCTCTGCAAAATGACAGCAATCATTCGAATACTGTACTCATAAATTATGTGCAAGGCAATAACATTTCCCTGTAGAATTTAAACTGTATCTCACCATCTAACATAAAATTCAAACAAAGATATCTGTGTTTTCTTTAAACAAAGAAAATTTATTTTAGAATTCACCATCTGTCAACTTATCATGTAGGTATTGAATTTATCAACTCTTATGCTCTGACCCAGTTTCATGTTTTTGTACAATATTCTGCCTGTGTGTGTGTTTGTGTGTGTGTGTGTGTGTGTGTGTGTGTGTGTCTAAGTAGTATATATATGTAGATGATCAGCGGAAAGTAAGCAAAACAAAACTATAAAGCTTTAACAGATGAAATGGTTTTGAAAATAAATTCACACCTATGTGAAATGCGTATGGCTGACAGAAATGAGAAAAACAAACAAACACAAACAAAAAACAAACAAATAACTACAGATGCTAAAATTATTAAGAAACCAAAACCAAATGGAACAGTATAAGTTCATTAATCTCCAGTCAGAACGAAGGACATTTTCCTCTGTGATTTCTTCTTTTTTCCTTTTGGCTTTATTTAAAAAATTGAGTCGTAAATTATTGACAATGCTTTTCTCTGTTTTGAAGCACAGCTGGGTGCTAAGAACAAAATGGCTGTAATATACTAAAACAAGAAATAGATCGTGGGATTTAGGCAACAATGCAGAATAGTTTTTATGTAAAGATGCTTTCAATATTTTGGTCAAAATTTTATGTTCATTGTGTGTGCTGCTCACATTTCATGAACCGGTTAATTTCAATATTTATGCATGCAAACAGCAAAAGAAAAAAGATTGAGTTAATAATACCAGCAGCATTATTTATTAAATTAATACTCTGTTATCACAACAGACATGTTTAGTACAAATAGTACAAAAGTGTTTTGTACAAAGGACCACGCTCACTTGTAGGACAAAAGAAAGAAATGTCAGCATAGACACAACAGCAACAAAGCATTATTAAGTTAACAATGAACAAAGCTAAAACGTGCATTATCATTCGGTATATGCATTATAATGATGATTAGGGAAACAGAACATCACAAAAAACAGACAGACATTACTTACCAGTGAACATTTAGATAACTCCCTGAGAATGAGAACCAGCTGAGTTAAGTCATAATCAAAAAGAGATGATTTTAATCACCACATGATTTGCTTTGATTTTACCCCTTGGTTGCCACTGGGTCAGACATGTTCTGGCCGTGACAAAAGCCCGGAGAGGCTTCACTTTCATTGACTGTTCTACCAAGGCCAGATTTGGCCCTGTCTGTTGTGCGGACATCAGATTTGGCCTTGTCTATTCTACCAAGGCCAGATTTGACCCAGAATGTTGTACTGAGGCCATATTTGACCCAGAATGTAGTACTGAAGCCTGATTTGGCTCTGTGTTGCAGTCTCTGCTTTGGCGCACATTGTACTGATACAAAGCTTGTTTCCACATGTTATGAGACAGGGACAACACTGTTGGAACATTCTGCATATTTACATATACATAAATTCCTTCAAACCAGTTTTACATCACATCAATAGACAAAGATGACATAGTGTGTCAGCTATCACCAAGCTTTACGCCTCCATTATAGTTTGAGCTGACAGCAGCTGCTGCTATGTTGCCAGCACATTAGGGTTTCCTCTAAACCCGCTCAGTTTGAGGGACTGCTCTGCAGCTCTGTTTCCTCACTCATATTTTAGAAATGGTGGCATGAAACCTCCTGTGGCAGCCGCAATTACAGCAACAATGTGACCTTTCGCCCTGCAGATCCCTGAGCACTGCTGGGCTGTGTCAGAAACCCTCCACCCTCCAAACCATTTGGCTTGTATAGACTCATAAAAGCTCCAGTGGAAACGTACAACACTCAGGACAATGATGGCCTGGACAGCAGCGGCTTCTGCTCTGATTTAAGAGGCGACGGGGAAAACGCCCTCTTGTCGCATTATCTCATTTTGTTCTTTATTAGATTTTCATAGTCCTCATCGGAAGGTTGTGACTGCACAGACCATGTGCCACCCATGGCTAGACTTGCCTGCATTTTTCAGAACACAGTCAGGACAGGCAAAGAACTCATGGGACATCAAAATCATTTGGGTCAAATTTAGAAAATTCACCACTGTGAACATTTAAGCATTTTACAAGAAGAACAATGTTAATGCTGAGACCACCTTAAAAAAGATTCAGACATGTCTCACAATTTAAGGAATAATCCACCTTTTCTAATTAGACATTAATATTAGACTTTTATCTGATACTGTGATGTCAGACTTTCAATGTCATATACTGTCAGCTATTTCCCCAGTCCTTGGGTAATACTTTACCTTTTTATAGAAAGAGTGATGGCAGAGTGATTGTGTTGCTCAGACTTAGGATTTTCAAAGTTGATTTTCATCTAGAGCGAAAATGTAATGAGCTACATTTGTGTGAGGTTGCATGCTACCTTTGTGTCTGATGTCCTGATGTTATACCTTTGCATCTTGGAGACATGTTGTAACACAGCAGACCTCTGATGCCAGATGCTGCTTCTTACCATCATAGCTTCTTCAGTCTAATAGCAGGGATTCGGCAGGTATACAATGTGGAAATTAAAAAGACAAACGGATCAGGAAATCAAAACACTTACCTCAGCATTACTGCAACCTCCCCTGAGTTTCCTGTTCTGGTCAGATGAAAATGAAGGAGAATAACACCGTACACAGAGAATAACACAGAGAATAACACAGAGAGTAACACAGTACAAATTCTCAGTGAAGCACAATTGCTGTTTGTTCGCTGACATCTTTTGTTCCCAATTACTAATGAAATTTCGTGGTGTAGACACACATATAATGGGAGGAATATTCCAACAGCTAATTTAGCTAAAGGTGCAATGATCTTCGTTGTGTCAACAACATATAAATTCTTAAACCTTTAAAATTTTTTCATAGTTGGGCAATACACTGTAGAATAGAACATAACACGCACTTTATTAGAAACTTCTCATATACAAATGCTTAAAATTGTAATTACAATCTCCAGGGTTTTCTCAAAGAATTCCTCTCTACAAACACCTGGGTGTCTGTCACACTGATGGGCATTTAGAAAATAATCTAACCCATTTATCGAAACAGCTAAGCAATAAGTTGTTAGCAGTTATGCACTGATGAACAATTCGATATGCTCTGAGGCAAATACCTTACAATGAGAAGCAAGCAAGGACTGCCTTCCCACACAAAACGGCAAGATGTTCCATGGGTCAGGAGGCCGAGTTTGAACAAGCTGTTCACACCCATGCTGATGCGCTGCTGCTGTCACAGACTCACGTGACATGTATGGACTTTCCTAAAACGCTAAGCGTGGAGTCTGCTCACTACCCAGTGTTGGAGGTGCCAGGTTGCCAGAACTATAAACCGTGAGAAATCAAGCGGCTACACGTGTAGGTGTCAGGCTACCATGAGTGCACTCCTAATAATTACGTGCTAAGAGATTATAAGAGTAACACAAAATGTTCTTGTCAGAGAAATCTGCTGAATTTACCAGAGAATTTTATGTAGGTTTCTATAAGGGTTCAGTTTGTAGTTCCATTTTATGAATGAATATACTCACCTGACTTATCTTTGCTAATAGACTTTTTAGCCCCACCCGTTTATAGCCTCTGCTCCAGCCAAGAATTACCACACTCATAGCTCCGCCTCTGCAGTCTGCATGTTGACCCCATAACCCCATAGCCTTGAGCGCTGAGACTCAACCACTTGCATGATCCACTGCATACCTGTAGTGTAAATTTGTGCTGGGGCAGGTAGTACGCATTCACACTGCTTATCATAACCAGTCTCTGTCCTTACAAGATTGGCCTGGGTCTGAGTTCTCTGCCTGACCCCCTCTTTGGGTCAGCAGCCCTTCACATTTCTACTCTGACTCCTCATCTGCCCCAGAGCAGAAAGGTGGTGATGAAAAAGGTTGCTAGATGCTAACCACCCAACCATCCACCCGCCACACACACACACACACACACACACACACACACACACACACACACACACACACACACACACACACACACACA
>JABJVR010003109.1:616-16394 GCA_025773905.1 Chitala chitala | reverse complement strand
GGGTAGTGTGGGCGCCATATAAACACCCCTCCACACCCCCAAAAAAACCTCCAAATTGTTTCCCCCCCCCCCCCCCCCCCCCCCCCCCCCCCCCCCGTTTTCCTAGAAAACGGAGAACACATGAAATTGTTCTCATGGGTGTTATAAAACTCTGGAGTACTGCAAGCCCAAAAGCAAAGTAAACTCATTCTTCAACATAACACAATGCTGACTGCAACTGACCAGAGTTTTACATATATGGGGAAGGGGTTTGCTGTTTATTTATTGTATGTGAGCAGTGGAATCCTTGCATATTACCTTCATGGTTTGGCTATCTAGTAGAACATTGCAAACTGCTATGGCCCGTGAGAACCTTTGAGCCCATGTGCAGCGTATAAAGGCTTTGATGACGTGATCGTATCTGCTGCTTTGCGGAGGTTATCAGTTGATCGCCTGTGTTCCCAATTCCTCAAGAGAAATATGGACGAGCTGTCTTACGGTGTAGCAAGTTGTGTTTGAGGTCGTCCAGTGTGTTTCCTTTGGATTGTGCTCATTGTTGCAGGACAAAACCTTTTCATCACTGTTATCACTGATATCATCACTTTATCACGACATGTGGTGGAGATAACAATATCCCACTTCCCTGCTTTTTTTAATGATTATTTTTTCATTATCAATACATACTTCTGCTGAGGCTGCAGAGCTGTGCCCTGTTTCCATATGTGTACTGCAGCGATGCTGCTTTTGCTGTCAAAGTATAGTCACGTAGTTCGCGCATCGCAAGTTGTTTTGCTGCATAGTTGCACAAAGTTCTTATAATCCGATCAGCTGTATGTATCAAACATCATGTATCAGGTGTTTTCAGGAAAGAGGATGTTCTTTGTGAGGTTCATTTTAACGAAATAATTGGCGGGTTACTGAACTCTGTGTTTGTATGCTCAAGCTGTTTACATCGATTCTTTCCTGTGCAATAACCAGTACTTATTTACATTCATGTTAGATTACATAAATTGTCAGTGTTTTCCTGCTTTTAGATGAAAACAAAAACAATGTAGATTTTGCTGTTTGAGAAGGAGCAGTGATGTTTATTACCACTGGTGAACAAGGTTGGATGAGAAGTTGACGTCCTTCTGATGCAAGATGTTCCTGTGTTCGTTTCCTTCTATCCTCTGGCTTTTCAGACCGTGACGCTATGTGGCCAGTAGGCAGTAAAAACTGGCGTGAAACCACTTCTTCCCAAACAGCTGACTCTTACAGCGCTGACTCTAGACAACTTGGCTGTCAACACGCCTGTAGCTCGCTGCTGTTTGACAGTGTCTGCTGGGCCCAGTCACAGAGGGTGCTGTGAGGTGGAAAAACAACCGATTACGTAATCCCAGCTCAGTGAGCGCTCATTGGGAGCAGGAGACCCGTTCACCATGCGTTCCTGATCGTGTCTCAGTGTCCAGGCTGGCGTGAGTGTAAGGCAAGCTGCAGGAAGTGACTCGAGGCAGATGTAGACTGGACAATGTTCCCATGATGTTCAAACATGGTCATGTGATCGGTGACCATAGGCGAAGAAACTATACACGTGTGAATTTAACACCTGGTCCGTCTGTTCTGAAATATGTTCATATGTATAATTTTGCCTTTTTTTCTATAGGTATCCCATCTCTCTGCAAAGCTGTTGGTGCCTGAGTTATTGTCTGTCTGAAGTCTAAATGTACATGTGACAGGGTCACCTGTACTGGTCGCATTCCTTAGCAACGTTCTCTTCTCTGGAAATTTGTCTTATTGATATGTAGACATAGAATACTTTGAATTCCAACACCACCCAAAGGACTTCCGTCACCCTTTGCAAAATCTTGTTTATGTTGTTGACAGTTACTGAGTGTTTTTTGGTTTGTAAGAGCCCTGAGGTTTTGGATTTTGCCATGTTCCTGACAGATGATCTCCTCGGAAAAACAAGTGTTCTAAATGTTTGTTGTCTTGTTTTTCTTCCAGGAAACGCCCAACTCTGTATTTCTTGTCATGGAGGTAAGATGAAGGCTTAAAGTGTGTGTGTGTGTGTGTGTGTGTGTGTGTGTGTGTCACCATATGCATCCTGTGGTGGGAGGGGAAGGGCGTGAGGAATTGCAGATCTTCATGGAGTCCTTTTCCACATGATCGCTTGACCCTGGATGACAGCCACGTGCCTCTCAGCCGTGTCTGCCTTGCTCAATGCAGGAGCGCTGACAAGAAAACAAGCCGCTCCAAGGGTCAGCCTAAAAATAAACATTCGTAGAAACCTGCTCGCAACGATAATTGCAAAACCTTGTTTGCGTACCCTATATTTAGCTAGAATTATCCTCTCGTCTCATATGTACCCCTTTATAAAATAATCTGTTTTCCTATGTCTTGTGACAGAGTTAGCGTCACTTTTGCCACACGGCATGCTTTTCCAATGTGGCGCTTGGCATTACAGCTGAGGTGGTGAGGATATGTGCTTCGTTCACCGGAAAGCACGGCTGTCATATGTTAAGGAGGAAATTCTCTGAATATCAAGGCTAGTTTATTGAAGCACAGCCCACAGCGATTAATGGCAAGGGCTGCAACAGAGAGTGCATTCATGCCATCTCTTCACCTGCACAAGCTTCCGGAACCTGCTGACCTGCCGTGGGAGAAGCAGGTTTTAGTGCACAGAGTGTGAGATACTAGTACAGTTAATATTAGTTTTACATGTGTCTCATCCAAGGTGGCCCTATGGCTGTGTATAAATAACAACCAGCACTAATTCATTTGTTGTGAAGGCTGCATGGATATCAGGTGTGACTTTTGCTCCTCCAGTTATCCCTCCATCTGTGATGAAACTTGCTCTTATGGTCTTCTTTTCATCACAGTATATCACAGGCATTTGCGTCTTCCATAATGGTCTTTTGTGCATAGAAAAGAGCACAGGCCATCAGTACGCCACGCTACACATGACCGTACAGTAGGTCCAGTGTGAGGGTTTGATTGAAGGCCGGGTTTAACACTAACCCTTCCTGCATTCCCTGGACAATGTTTGTGTGGACAATGGACATTTTTTAATATTTCTCACAATTTTTCACACAATATCTTTTTAATATTCACAACTTTGTACTTCTCAGCAGGTGTCTTTGTAGTTAATTCTTCCAAGGAGCAGTCAAAAAAAACTATAATTATAATCCTTAATCTGTCTGACCTTTTATCCTATGATTTATATAACTAGTTTTCTAACAAGAAGAGACGGATAAAATGTTATATTGATGATTGTTAATTACAGTAGGATTAGGTGTCTCAAATGGTTGGTCAGACTGTACCATGCATAAGGTTTTCCAAAGACCTATAATTGGCTATTATACTTGGAGCTGTATTGGCTAGGATAGATGGGAGTATAATTACATGATGGGCCCCATCTCTGCCGCCCTCGCTGTCTGCCCTCTCTCTGTGCTGAGATTAACTAGACATAAGCAGAGGCCGCCATGGGAGTTAACTCACCATCCCTTCGTTACATGAATTGATGAGCTTCTTGTTATCAAGGCCATGTGTTGTGCGATGCCAGAGGACGCGTCCGCGGTTTAATGTTTGTAATAGTTTAATTTGCCTGTGATTCATTATGCCATTTGTCTCCTCACAGTACTGCAATGGAGGCGACTTGGCAGACTATTTGCAAGGTAAGCGCTACAGAGGGTGTTACGCTTGAATTGAGCTGGGATTGTGCAGATCCTGCTGCTGCCTGTGTTTGACCGAAACGTACGATTGCCGAAAAGAGAGGCGGCGATGCAGTAACGTGGGTTTAGGCCCTGTGCCACGCTGGCATCGAACGCGCTGTCAGAGCCTGATCCATTGGACTGCGAGCGTGTGAAAGAGCAAACACGCATTGTTCCATTATTTTACAAGCATAAATGTCCAGTACATTAAATTGGTTCTATTTGGTACTGACAAAGAGACAGGAGGCAGAGGCAGAGTTGAAGATGCTGAGGTTTTCATCGGGAGTGATGAGATTGGACAGGATTAAAAATTAGCATAATAGGGGGGAACAGCACAGGTAGGACAGTTTGGAGACAAAGTGAGAGAGGAGAAACTTAGATGGTTTGGACACGTGCAGAGGAGGGATACAGAGTATATAGGGAAAAGAAGGTGGGGATGGAGCTGCCAGACAGGAGGAGAAGAGGAAGGCCAAAGAGGAAGTTTATGGATGTAGTGAGGAGGACATGAGAGAGGTTGGAGTGACAGAGGAAGCTGCAGAGAACAGGTTGGTATAGAAAAGGATGATCTGACCCCTAAATGGAGCCTCTGAAAGAGGAAAAAGAACTAATTTAATCTATTTCCTGTCTTGTTTGCGCTCTCAGCATGTTTAAAAAGTATAATTTTAACTGTCGGTTTAGCATCAGTGTGAGGTCGTTCTATATCACAGGTGCTGCTGATATGCAAGATGTGTCCGCATGAACGCACAGATTGTTTTTATCTTTTGTTTGCTTTATGTTGGCTGCATCGGGTGCCTGGTCACTCCGTTGTTTGTTCTTCACAGCTGTCGGAAAACAGTTCTGTTACGGTCTTCTGTTCTGCGTACATGCTTGTAACTTTGAATCTTGTTACGTGGGATTGTTTTTGAAAAGAGTGGACTTTGGTGACATAACAGGTGCTGGGTGACAAAGTTCTGTGAACGGTCAAAAAAACACAATGAAAGAAGCCGCTTGCGGTTGTGTCGCTCTGAGCCACTCTCGATGCAATAGTTTCCACAGGTACGCAGGTGGCCGTTCACATAACAAACGACATGGTACATGCTGTCTTGCCCCTGAGACACTGTTCCGCTTGTGTTGCGTAACAGTCAGTCACACAAGTTCACAGTCTACAGAGCCAATCGGGTGAACCTAGGACAGGTTTGTTTGTAATAGCTGCATTTAAGGTTGATAAGGGAAGAAGAATTCCCTTAGCAGGTTACTGGATTAATCCATGGTGTTATCTCACTTGGGCATACAAGCCACATTTTCCATTTCATCCCATGAAGCAGGTTCCAGTTTGTAAATTTACTCTAACTCCTGTCAATGACTACATTAAATTAGTATTTAGCAGTATAGGCAGCAGTTGGTCTGCTGACATGTGCTGAGAATGGCAGTATCATAAGCAGTAGGGTCCAGGTATGGCATCTTAGCACCAGCAGGTACAGGACACAGACTGTGACTTACTGCAGTCCTAAGAGCAGGATTGGAGGCTCAGAACCAGCAGGTACAGGACACAGACTGTGACTTACTGCAGTCCTAAGAGCAGGATTGGAGGCTCAGAACCAGCAGGTACAGGACACAGACTGACTTACTGCAGTCCTAAGAGCAGGATTGGATGCTCAGCACCAGCAGGTACAGGACACAGACTGTGACTTACTGCAGTCCTAAGAGCAGGATTGGAGGCTCAGAACCAGCAGGTACAGGACACAGACTGACTTACTGCAGTCCTAAGAGCAGGATTGGATGCTCAGCACCAGCAGGTACAGGACACAGACTGTGACTTACTGCAGTCCTAAGAGCAGGATTGGATGCTCAGCACCAGTAGGTACAGGACACAGACTGACTTACTGCAGTCCTAAGTTGGCAGCTCAGACCTCTGTTCTTTCCTCCAGCCAAGGGCACTCTGCGAGAAGACACGCTGCGCGTATTCCTGCAGCAGATCGCAGCTGCTATGCGCATCTTGAACAGCAAAGGCATCATCCACCGCGATCTGAAGCCCCAGAACATCCTGCTGTCCTATGTGGGTCGCAAAAAGTCCAGCCTCAATGGGATCCGCATTAAGATAGGTGAGGATGGCAGCCAAGCTCAACTTGTCCAAATGTGTACATTAAAACAGCAAAGAAAAAAAACAAAATGGCAGCAATGAAAAGAAAAATAAAAAATGGCAATGTCTGCTGTTACTGGTATTGGTATGGTGTTGTACATGTGCTCTCTTGCGGTAGGTTTGTGTCTGGTACATTTGCCCAGACTGTTGTGTCTGTGTTATAAGCCCTAACTGCAGCTTCATGCCCCACAGCTGACTTCGGCTTTGCACGATACCTTCAAAGCAACATGATGGCAGCCACACTGTGCGGCTCTCCCATGTACATGGTGAGCGACCTGACCTTCCCCCCACCCCCTCTCTTTCCGATATCGTCCGCTGTTCGGGTTGGCGGTCCATCGGTGTGGCCAGCTCTGTTCTTATGCTTGTTTCTGTACCAACCCCCTCCAGGCTCCAGAAGTGATCATGTCTCAAAACTACGATGCCAAAGCTGACCTGTGGAGTATTGGGACTGTGATTTACCAGTGCCTCGTTGGCAAGCCGCCCTTCCAGGTGGGGTGGAGGGTGATGGGGTATCTGACCGGCAGAGTGTCTCAAGGAAATTTCACGGCTCCTTTGTGACAGGTTTGCAATATGACTCTCACGTTGCCTCTCTGTGTCAACACAGGCCAACAGCCCCCAGGACCTCAGGATATTCTATGAGAAAAACAAGACGCTGGTACCCAAGTATGTAAGACTATTAGTCCTTTTCCTTATTTTTTTCCTGTTCAGTTTTGTGTTACTAATTATTGTGCAGTGTTAGACTCGTGAACTGTGTGCAATTTTGTATTTGCACTTACGTATGTGACACAAAAAGCTGGAGTCTTATTACAGGATTTTAGGGCTCTGGTAGACAGAGGAAAGCAGCAGAGCTTTAACCAAACAGAGTCAGCTTGCTGTTGGCGCTGTGTTTTGGTTACATCCTTAGAGTTGCTTCACACTTCTGCTTGTTCAACTGTTTTTCCCAGCATCCCGAGGGAGACCTCACCTGACCTTGGGGACTTACTTCTGGGTCTGTTACAAAGGAACCAGAAAGATCGCATGGATTTTGGTCAGTTTTTTTTTTTTTTTTACACCACTGACCGCACTGGTATAGAATCAGTATATTATAACTTGCAGATGTGTTGGCTGCCTGTTTGTAACGTTAATGCTGTTATTTTTTTGACTACAGACACATTTTTCAACCATCCTTTCCTGGATCCAACATCCGCTATAAAAAAATGTAAGTATAATCAAAGACAATATGATCTTTTGTTTGGTAATAAATGCAAATTGTAGCTGCACACTGAGCTACAAAAATGTATTTTAATTGAAAATTTGTGCGTGTAATTGTAGTGTCGGCATACAGAGACTTTTTTATGATAAAGTGAAATAACAGGAGGCTTTATAATGAGTAGAATTTGGAGAAGGACTGTTACCTTCCCTTTTATGTGAATGCTCTGTGTGTATGTGTGCCCTCAGCCTGCCCAGTGCCTGTGCCCAGTTGCCCCGGTTCTGTCTCAGACAGCTCCTGCGGCAGCTCCCCATCCTGCCGTTATGTCTCCCCACCGGTGAGTGCAGTGATTGGTCCTTTCCGTGGTCATCTGATAAAACTATACGGTCAGCTGGGTGTTGCACTTTGTTCTAATGTCGACGTGAACTTAAAAAACGATACTGATTAATTTCCCCAGTCTCTACCCGACATGCAACCGCTGCCTGAGGATGTCCTCTCCTCGCCCCCGCTCGGACCCCCCAACTACCTGCAGCTCTCCAAGGAATCAGGGGGCAGCACCAGCAGCAAGAACTCCTCCAGTGACACGGACGACTTCGTCCTGGTTCCTCACCTCTCTGGGGACCAGTCCTGTAAGTCGTCGGCACACCTGGCTGTAATTTTTCTGCTCCTGGAAGTTCTGCTCCTCATCTCACGTCACAGACCATGGTCATTGTCCTGAGCTTCTGTATGCAGACCGCCAATTTGACTGTGGTTGTCAAATCAAGGTTTTTAGCCATTGAGGAATAACAAACCCCCCACCCTTCCTAGCACATGCCCATGCATGCTGAGGTGCGGTGTCCTGTATCTCTTTGGGGTTGAATTCGGCACCTGCTGACTGCCTATCCACACCCCCGCTTGTTTCCACAGATGACCTGCCAATGGGCCCGGCCAGTCGACGGCCTTCTAGCGAGTTCCTTCTCTGTGGAGGGTGAGTTGGGGGGTTGGTTTAATAAGCCTGTGTTGCACTCTGAGAAATGGGCCACCCACGATTTCTCAAACCCGCTCATCTCAATCACTATTAAATGCCAGGCTGGAGATGGAGACACACACTATCTTTTAGTGACAGACTGTGTTAACACTTTGCACAAACATTTTGTACTTTTTTCTTTCTTGACCAATGGTTACTATTCTTATTTTTAAAGTGATCCTGACATCATTATGTGATTCTGTTAATTGTCTGGCAAAAAATAAACTTTACATTATTTCTATAATGATGAAGACACGACCTTTAACCAGATTAAATTCATCGCCTTCCCCAGGATTTTGTTGTCAGCTTTATTGTGCTTCCGCCTATGAAGCATTTAACAACTTACATGGCTGTCAAGACTATCTGCAGAACCAGAAAATGTGGCTTTTGACCTAAATGTTCTTCGCTGTGGATCATTAACAAGACTTACTGTTTGGCGTCCCGTGTCCTGACTGTGAGTGTCTTTAATCTTGACACCTGCTAAACGAGAAGAGCGCTGTTCGCACCACTGAAGTACAGTTAATAAGGAAAGGCACTTCTTCACTTCCTGTTTTGTAGCTGTTCTCATAATTGCTTACAGTATGTGCTTTAAACTGACTCTGCACACTCTTTGCCAAACTTCCTCTCAGTCTGCTGCTGAGTGTTGTTGCCATTCACCGACGAACGTAACTTCTGAACACAGTTAAATGTTTAAAGGGACTGAGGTGTGGTTGTGGGGATTATTTCAGACGTTGCCCATGTCGGATCACTCACTACTGCAATTCCAGTGCAATCACAAGTTGCATTTCCTCATAGAGGGGCCAATGACCCGACGTTCATATAGCTGTCCTGTGAATTACAAGGCTCTTCCCAAAGTGAATGTATGTTTACTGTACTTAACGACTTCATAGTCAGTCCACATGCTATAGATAGAGTTTAACAGCAGTCGGTGTCCAGACTTAAACCTTTACGTTTGTGTCTTTTAAAATAGTCACTTGGACCCTTAGAAATGGTTGTGCCCTTACAGACTTACAGTGATGTTGTAGTTCGGTTGCTAAAGGGTAGGGGGGAATTTGAGTCTGCACACACATTCCGATGTGTTAGAGTGTATGGCTGTGTGGGAATAACAGAAACACAAAGCCACGTGCTGCTGGAGACCCTGTTGCTCCTCACGTGTACTTGTCTTGCTTCTGAACCATAAGACCTCCCCCTTCCTGGGACCACCTATATTTTTTGTTATGCAACACCGTCTAGGTCTGTGTTCTCACTTCCCCTTTACCGTCCAGTGTATATGCATGGACAACCAGCACGTGACTTTTGCCCCTTAACATTGTGTTCTGTCCTACCCCATCCCTTTTATGAGGATTGTAAACAACGAAAGTGGCATGTTTTTGTTAATTCTGTGACGAGAGTACTGATGTCATTGGCTCAGCTCAGAACTATTTTTTTTTTTTCTTCCATGAAGATCCCACCCTTCTGTTTCCTCCCACTTTCACAGATTTATTATGATTGGCTACTGTGTGCTCTGCATGCACACAAGCCACACCCCTGTGCAGTGTGCTATGCAAACCCCGTGGCACATTTTTAGTTACTGGTCAACCTCCGCCTGCAAGAAAAACAAAGGACTTGGAGACTTGTTTTCTAGGACTAAGCGGAGCAACTTTATAACACAGTGTTCACTTTATAAATGAAAAGTTTGCCATTTCATTACAAGACTAAAGTCAAGCTTCTCCAAGGAATTTAACTCTTATAGGAAATGGTTCAGCTCTGGGGACAGCATGCAACTTTCTCAGACCTCTTCTTTAACCCTCCCAGGCAGCCACAGCCAAACTCTGGCCAAATGCCTACGGTGTCTCCCCGGGCAGAGACCACACCGATACCTGTGCCCACACAGGTCCACAACTACCAGCGCATCAAGCAGAACCTGTCTAGTAGCCCTACCACCACTATGTACAGCTCCCCAAGGTAAGTCTCATGGACACCTGCAGGGGAATGGGTGAGATGAGCCTTCGCATTATGACACCTGCTGACGAATCTTTTTAGGATTAAACTGAGTTGTTGATTTACTGGGTGTGCTGTTGAATATCCATGGGAAGTGTCATGTCTACAGTTTCAATAGGTACTTCTGTTTAAATAAAAAAGTGTTGGGAGATGTATATTCAAAGAGAAGCAGACAGAATTGTGGCATTGCAGTGTCAGTGGGGTGAGGATGGTGGGGGAGGGGTAAGTGTTTTCCTCTTTGTGATTCTTTGAAAGTTTAAAGTGGCGATGACTTTGGGGCAAAGCACAGTCAGAGGTCAATAGGACTATAGGAATTTTAATGGTGACAAGCTGCCTACATTGTGATCCAGCCCCCAGATCGTCATGGTAACCTCAAGCCCATCTCCCTTTATGCTCCCTTGCTGTAGCATCGTCATGTTTATATGATGTGTGTAGATGTCCATACATCTACATCTATATATGTTCAGCGCGGCTGACTCTGTGCTCTTTGTTGTCATTGTCCATGATGGTCAGATGCAAGTAAATAAAATGTAATTAGTTCTAGAGAAAATTAAGTGTTTTTTTGTCTTACAAGGAGAAAGGAACTGGAACCTAAATTGGTCTAAATAAGTTTCATGGAGCTGTAGGTACAGCTGATAGGAGGATTAAAACAAAAGAGCTATTTTAGGGAAGGAATTCCTAAAAATGCCACTATGTTTTAAATATGGCTGTTCTTAATATGGGTAGTTAGATGAAAATAGTTTTTCTGAGTTCAGTATTTTGAATGTATACAGCCCAGTCCATGAGCATTCAGGTTTGAGAGTAGCATTAGGTACACTGGTATAATCTGTAGCGTGGAGGGACTTGCCCAGGCAAATGAGAGTTTCTTTGTTTATGTTTATGCATGATTGATTCCATGGGCATGTTTAGACGGTAGCAGTCATCTTGGGCATATTTTTGACTAAATAAATTACGTTTTTGCAATGAAAATAGCCTCCGCCGATGGCAGTTGTGAGTAATTCATTAATCTCGGTCGTGTTCTTTTCATGAGCTAATTTCGACATGGAAAATCTAGGTGACTTTGCATCAGCGGCTCGTTCTGGGTCAGAGAGAAAAGCCACGGGCCGCACGGCATCCTTAGGCCGTATTCACCATGTAGAACCCTTGGGGCATCGCTGGCACTAATGGTGCCTTGTTTCTGGCAGCAGGGCGGGCACCGTGCGCCGTTCCAACACCAGTCCTATGGGATTTACCAAGATGGGTTCAGGATCCCCAAATGCAGGAGATGTGACCCAGGCTGTAGGCCGGCGCCTGTCCACTGGCTGCTCACGCCCCTACTCCCCATCTCCGCTGGGTAAGCGCATATCAGCTCTACCTGAGCCTTGAGACTCACAGCACTGCAGCATAGGCAGCACATTTTAATTAATGTCTAATTTGCACCTGCCAAATTACTGTCCTGCTAAGAACTCCAACAAAGCAATTTAGTTTAGAGACAGAGTGCGAACAGCACCCCCAGTGGTTCTCCATGTGAGCTGCTAATGCTGTATCCTTCTTTAGCATTTCAGTGTTGAAAACAATCTTTATTGATAGCGCAGTCATTCACCGCTGTTGCCACAGCATTGTGGCAGTGCTGGAATAAAATGTGCAAAGGATACTTTTAAAGCTGTCAGTCATATGTGGTTGCATCCTCCCTCCCTCTTCCCCTAGTGGGCACCATCCCAGAGCAGCTAGGCCACTGTTGCTGCAGCCACGGCCATAGCCACGAGTCTCGCAGCCGAAGCTCATCTGGCGGTGAGTGCTTTCCATCAATGATGCTAAAGATTAGCTGTCTGTGAGGAGCCATTACCCCCAGCGGAGGGTTGTTAATGGCCTTAATAGTCACCTTGTGTGCTTCTCACAGCTAAGAACAGTAGAAGACCATTCACATTCTGTAATGTTAGCATGCCCAGGAGGGGCTGGGCAGCCAGTCAACCTTGGGACCTCAGAGGTTTTGTTCTCCACACTGGAGTTTTTGGTTCCTGTCCTCCGCTGTTGTCTGGCTTCATTTGTATTTATTCCTACTGCTTATTTTTTAACGACTGCAATTTCTTTTGTAAAGCGCTTTGAGGCACATTGTTGTAAAAGGCGCTATATAAAAATGAATTGAATTCTGTTACTAAAATGTTTAATTGTGTTTCTGGAAGGGGGCAGCAGCTGAACTAAACAAAAGTATCTGATACTAGTCATATACAGTATGGGCTGTATCAGATTTTTGAAATCACGACAGAGTTCTCTGGTTCTATTTTAGAGTTTGTGTTATTCCACTATAAACATGAACCTAGTGGCCTTTTTGGAATATGTGTCAAGTATTGTTAGCCACAAGCTCATTTACACCTCAGTGCCATCTAGTGGCAAGTTATTTTTTAACATGTTGGTTTTAAAAGGTTTGATTATGTCCTTGTGTGGTGATCAAACCTCTGACAGCACTCAGTTTGCACTTTTGCAGATTTACCCTTTGTCAGACATACAGTACTTTAAACTTTCTGTAAATTGAGCCTGTTTGTTCTGTCTGCCTTAAACAGGCTCGCCCATTCCCCAGTCTCACATGGGTGCTCGCCTCCAGAGTGCACCCACTCTACTTGATGCATACCAGACCAAGCAGAAGCTCCATAAGCAGCTGTCAGACCCCGTGTACCCCACCACGTCTGCCTGCCCCAGCAGCCATTCGCCGCAGTTGGGTCGCCCCAGCAGCCTGGGTACTTCGCCTACTAAGCACCTGGGCTCCTCCCCCCGTTCTTCCGATTGGCTACAGAAGTCTCCGCTTCCCACTATCATCGGATCTCCCACTAAAGTATGTAGTGGTATAAACACAGATACTCCCAAGAAGAATTAATTTCTTGGAAAGCTTTAGATAAAGTTGTTTAATGTGCACTGTAATGGCATGTTAGCCCAGTGGCCTTGCACCTTTGAATCCTAACCAGTGCTGGTTCCAAGCCTGGGTGAAATGGGAGGGTTGTGTCCACAAGGGTATTCCGTATAAAAACCTTTGTGTATCATTAACTGGATGCCAGTAGGTCTGCTGTGGTGACCCCCCCTCATAGGGAGCCGCCAAAAGGAAGTTGTATTAGTATGTGCTATGAATGGGGCAGTAAAATTTAAATGTTCTCCTTTTACATGATTTTTCAGACAGCTGCACCTTTCAAAATCCCTAAAACTCAGGCGTCCTGCAACCTGATGGCCCTGGCCTCTCAGCAGGGTACAGCTGACAGCCCAACCCCCAGCAAGACCTTGGGAGGGGACATGTGTACCCCCCACTGCTCTCCGTACCCCAGCCCCCGGCAGTCAGCACCTGAGGCCAGCAGGACCACCTTTGGCAGGTAGCTTCAGGCACTTAGTCTGACTCAAGGCTCTATCTTTGCCCTCTCTCTCAGTACCATTATTCTGTTTCTCTCCCATTATCGCTTTCTTCTCCCTCCCCCATGTCTGTTCTCACGACCTTGCTTTTGTCATTCTTCTTGCTCCGATGCGCTCTGAATTGCCGCAGTCACAGATTACGAGACGGTGGGCTGCTTTTTCCTACAGGTCCGTCAGTACAGGGCGTCTGTCGGAGCAGCCCATTAGAATCACGCTGGGCGGACAGCCATATCAGGGCAGCACGGACAGCCTAAACACTGAGAGGCCCATGGACACAGGTACGACCTGTCCTCAGCCTGCAATGAGCTACAAATTCATCACGTGGTATTTAAATAAGCCCTTAGAATGTCTTTGAGCAATGCCTATTGAATTGTCTTTTTGTGCTTTAGTAGTTTACACTATATAACTATGGTTATAGTTTTTAGTATTCATGTAAGCATGGTGTGCTACATCATTGACTAACTAGACACAGCATACACTACATCGGAGTGTTTTGCTGCACAGCTCGTGTTGTGCTTGGTGCTCACCAGCGCGTGCTTGTGATCGAGCTTGCTGATTGGCTGAGCTGGTGAGGTGACCCTTCCCTCCCCCCCTTCCCCTTCTGCGTGTGCCTTCCCTTAGCGCCTGCAGGAGCTTGCGGGCCGCACCCAGCTGGCGCGAGCCCACGCACGGTGCTCTTTACCGTGGGCTCACCCCCAAACAGCAGCACTCCGCCCACCTGCAGTCACCTGGGCTTTCGGCCACGCACCACCTCAGGTGAGCTGCCCTGTCACCACGGCTCCCCAGCGCTCGCAGCCCTCAACCTGCCCCGGTTCCCTAGAGTCTCTGATGCACTGCAGAACGCTAAGCACATGATACCGTTAGCACTGCTGCACGCTACACCGCTTGTCATGAAGAAGACCCAGCTGTGAATTGTCAGCAAGCTCAAATGGCTGTCCTGCATGAGTGCTGGGAATTTGGCCCCGTAGCCCCTGTCTGTACTACTTCTGCAACCCTTGTTTGGGTGCTTTTCAGTCCCCGCCCCCAAAGAGCTTTTCTTCGTGACTACCGTCCCGTGCGACGCCACCTCTCAGACCTTGTCTTTCCTCTCTTGTCTGTGTGCAGTGGGCTCCAACAGCTCTGCCGGGTCACTCTGTTCCACCAGCGGGCGTGTTTACGGCTCCCCGCCCGCCATGGCCGTCGGCAGCTCTCCACCACCGGGCGAGACTGCGCCCAGCAGTCTGCGCTATGTCCCCTACGGCACCTCACCCCCCAGCTTAGAGGGCTTCATTACCTTCGAGGCACCTGAGCTCCCCGAGGAAACGCTCATGGAGGTAGGGCTAACAGCAGGAGGAGGACTTTCCTCCTGCATGTTTAGAGATTTTCAGCAGCCTGTGTGGATTGTCTGAGTGGATGGGGGTATGGCATTGTTTAAGGTGACAGTGAGTTGATGGGTGAGGGGGGAATTACTTTGCCGGGCACAGTTAATCCCATAGCATCACCACTCCCTGGAGATGGGCGTACTGAATTCGAGACGTGTGCATCTGCCTGCAGCGGGAGCACACCGACACCCTGATGCACCTCCGCATGATGTTGTCCTTCACCGACTGCGTGCTGGAGATCGCCGCTGTGCGTGCGGGTGGCGCTGACATGGGCGTATCGGGCTCCCTCTACCCGCCGCAGGACAGCGTGGTGGTGGATCAGATCAGTCAGCTGAGCAAGGAGTGGGGGTGAGTTCACAGCGGATACGCTGGCCACGCCGTCATGCGTCACAAACACCCTCTTATTATGTAAATGTGCTTCTTTCAATTATACCTGTATTTCATTAGTTGACAGTGTTGTCTGTTTAGAAGCAGCCAGTGTAAGGTTTGAACTCTGTCTCCCTCTACAGGCAGGTGGAGCAGCTGGTTCTCTACATGAAGGCTGCGCAATTCCTGGCTTCTTCCCTCCACCTGGCTAAAGCCCAGATCAAATCTGCCAAACTGAACCCCTCTACTGCTGTGAAGCAGGGTAAGCATGCTTACAGATCACTCTACCCCATCTGCCATTCCCAACAGCTGTGCATCATGTCTCACCCTGGCAACAAACCCTTGTGTGTCGTGGCAGTGGTGAAGAGTCTAAACGAGCGCTACAAGAACTGCATCGCCCTCTGCCGCCGCCTCACCGACCGCCTCAACCATTTTTTCGCGGACAAACAGCGTTTCGTGGACGAGATCAACAGCGTGACAGCGGAGAAGCTAATCTATAGCCACGCCGTAGAGATGGTAAGTGTGAACAGCCCAGGACCACTGGCACGCCAGCCAGGCGTGCTTCCACAAACCATCTCTGACTGGGACTCTCCCCCCTTTTTTTTTTTTTTTTTTTTTTTTTTTTTTTGGTTTGCCAGGGGGAGGGCGCAGCACGCGCCGAGATTTTTCAGGCGGCGGAAGTTATAGCATAACGCAACAACAAGGCCGCCATGCACC
>JABJVR010003108.1:0-16396 GCA_025773905.1 Chitala chitala | reverse complement strand
TCTTTGGACTGTGGGAGGAAACAGGAGAACCCAGAGAAAACCCACCAAGCACAGGGAGAACATGCAAACTCCACACACACACACACACACACAGACCCAAGGCAGGAATCGAACCCCAGGCAAGCAGGTGCAAGGCGATAGTGTTAGCCACCCCGCTACCATTGCACCTATTACATCATGTACTAAAATATAAAGTCCATTTACTATACAGGATTTTACAAAGACAGACATAAAGGTTTCTATCAGACAGCATCTGCAGCTGCTGTAACAATCAAAGACACAGAATCATGTTCTCTGGGTTGCCAGGTGTTGTCACAAAACATTTTGCACATCTGATGAGGTGCTCGCTAAATTTCTTTTCCACGGTGGGGTAATGCAACAAATTAATAGTACTTTGTTACAGTACTTAAGTATTTTTGGGGAGTGTCTCTACTTTTTTTCTCTAGTTTTTAAATTTGTGTTGAATTTTACTCCACTACTTTTCTAAAATAAAACGCATACTTTTACTCCAGTACATTTCCTACTTGGCATTTTCATTACTTACTACAAAACAAAAAAGAACATGCTCTCAAAGTTTTGATTTTCAGTCTGAGTTCAGCGTAACAAGCCTGGTTAGGTCTAAAGGGCAGCAGAAAGAAGCTATCATGGAAGCAGCAGCGGCATCCTCCTCTAGCAGCAGTGATGCTGCCCCAACACCTGCTACATCTGCTAGCGTAACTTCTCCAACACCTCCTGTTTTAAACGAGTCAGACCACCCGTGGCCATACCTCCAAGAGATGTTCTCCTTTTTAGGTGTGAAGGATTCCTTATATCAAATGAAGTGCCTCTTGTGCTTGCCAAAAAGCATTAAATATGTTTTTTAATTTTAGGTGGTGCAATAATTAATTTTGGAAAGGCACTACAAAATAAAAATTTTAAACTCAAATTCTGACTGCTTTTTTAATGACATACTTCTACTTATACTTTCAATACTTAAGTACATTTATTAAGAAACTACTTTTCATACTTAAGTACAGTTACTAATACTTTCATACTTAAGTACAGCTAAATCCTGACACAAGTAATATTACAATGGGTGACTTTGACTGTTACTTAAGAAATTTTATAGTAAACTATATGAACTTGTAAGTTTGGCTTTCAGGCACTTTATACAACACTGCTATTCCAGTATAAAAAACACCCAACAATATGTAGAAAGCGGAGTCACTTTGGATAGAAATGCAAGATAAGTGGGTTTGCAAAATAAAGAAAAAAGGGAGACCATTTTCCATGTGCCGTTCATGCAGTAGCTGAGACTGGTATTGGAACCTCCAGGTGTGAGAGCACCAAAGGGCATGTGACTCTCAGTGGATGCTCAACCTGCTGTGAGGTGGTCAAGCACTTCGAATCTCTGACACTCAGAGGCCATAGGAGAAGACTGTGCTGCAAATGGGGTACGATCAGTACTCGAGTTGAGGGGGGGATGGCATCCCCTCTGAAATAATCTCCTACCATGTGCGCTGTCATCAACACAAAATATGTCCCAAATGATAAAATCCACCATCCCCCGGTTTTTTTTTTTTTTACAATTCGACTACTGGGTGCGATTCAATGATGTGACCTTTAGGAGTGTCCATTTTCTGCAATACTATCTGTGAAAACAAATGAGAATCCTGTTTTCTGACCCTACCCATAGACCTTTGGTTTACTTGTACCTGCATTTCAAGAAACTAGTCGTAGAATACGTGGCAAGCCCTTTGCGCTGGTCTTTGTCTTTCATGGCTTGGCAAACGGGCTGCTCTTATCCTCACTTCCAGCTGATCCTTGACCTCCAAATCAGTCACAACGGGTCTGCGTAGCCCAGACACAGAATCACCCCCATCTGGAACCAAAGCCACAAAAGAAGTTGCATAGGCAGAGGAGGATAGTCAGAGCATGGAACGTACTGCCCCAGAGCAGATGAACCTTGCACAGAGAACCTTGCTCTGAAAACCTTCATATACATTTGTTCCTTTCATATTTCATTGGTCATTCTCCTGCAGAATCAAGGTGTTCAGGAAAACATCAAGCTTCTATAACTGTAACCTTTACAGGCATGAGTGCTTTTACTGCAGCAAAGAATGTCCGGCATGTTCCACAGAAAGGCAGAGGTGTTCTTTTGGGCTTTGAGTAGATGACAATTTTATTTTAAAAAAAGCAAAAACCTTATGTCATAAGAAATATGGACCTGGACACAATAATTTTACAGCAAAGGAACTGAATAAGTTTATTGCTTTTTTTATACATTTCAGTTTACAGACAAATGACAGTATTCTCTTCAGGTTTCCTGCTAAGCACAACTTTTTCTCATTTGATTTGTTTTCTACTAAATGAAAGGACTTCACAATTAAAACATTAGCAAATAAGGCAGTGGAAACAGTGGGCTGCTTAAAAAAGTTGGTAATCAAAAAACAAAAGGCAGGTTATGTTAAAACAGCATTCAATGCAAACACAAGCAGCACATTTTCTCCTCAGCCTTTTTACAGTTAAAAAAAAGCACATAGAATGTTGCAGGCTTTGAGACAACAAAAAGATGACAAGCTCACCTCTGGTCTCAGGGTGTGTGCACGTGGGGGGGAGGCAGTACAATTATGGGAAACTTATAAGCAACCAGAGTCATAGCAGATCCTTGACCATCTGCATACAAAAGAACAGCATTTCTCCATGAGGAAAAGGAGCAGATGATGTTCTGTCCTTGTGGAGCATATACTGGGGACAGGGACAATATTGGTGTCCTGCAGGCACACAACTGAAACAAATCAGGCCAGGTGCTCTATGCATAGCTTTGTCTAACATGATACCAGGCCACTGAACAGACTGACCCTTGCCCTTTACCCTATAACCCTGCTGCTGAGCAAGCATGCTTGCAGGGCACGCGGACATGGACACAGCCTTGTCACAATGTCCCTTCATTCATCATAGCTGGTGAAAGACCACAGAGCCCTGTGTCAAACGCCAGCTGAACATTGGCTCAAGCACAGACCTGACCATATGCATGTTCCTTAACCAGTTTCTGATCAAATATAAACAGTCAGACAGCCTGGTACTCTTCAACCATCTGTATTAACAGCCAATAAATAAAGGAACATAAAATAATCCCCGTTTTAATGTATTCCTGCTAATGAGGACGGAAAAAAAAATTGTGTCTTAAGGTGTCACTGCTTGCATTTTACATGTATGCTTTTATACTTTGATGCACATAAATATTCCTTTTCATATCGACTCAATATATTTGCATTCTCTTTATAACAGGGGAGAATATCACTTGTTTTTACATAAGGCACAGAAAGCACATGTGCCAATCCTTACAATCCTCTCCTAAAATAAATGATTATAATAGTAACAATGACAGCGTAAATAATGTAAAAACACTCAGATGAAAACTTGCCATATAAAATTTTTGGTACAAGCATGTTTTTTAATTAAAAAGTCAAACTGGGGGAGAATCCTCCTCTCTACACTGCATTGGAGCGGGTACAAAGTCTTCCCACTACACGGACATAACGCTCACTCCCCCCCTCCTATTACTGGTAACCAAATGGTGCGCTGCAGGCTCAGGCCTGTGCCACATCTCATTTCCCTGCATGCTTTGCACACTTTTCCCTCTAGCACCTGTCAGGTCCTCCTATGGTGTCATGGCCAAATTATAAGAACAAAAAGCCACAAATGCCCATCTACATTGCAAGCCTTTCATGAAGAAACCAACAGAGAGCAGAAGGATTACCCATGCCTATCTCTCTTAAACATCAACTTTGGCAAGGCAGCATATTTTTGGCTTTGTGAGAGATGCTTGATTTCAAAAACTTAACAGACTTGTGTAACGTGGTTGGAAAGGGGGCAGTGAAGTGCAATGAACAACAGTTTAAAAAACCTTTATTAAGTAATTTTGGTTACATAGCAACATCACTGTCATCAGTGTGCCCAGCATGGCTCCAAGGCTCACCCTTAATACCCTCTGTGCCCTGCAAATTTGGGTACACAGATGCAGGGCTTGGATAAGAGCTTAAGGCAAAGGCAGGACCACAGAAAGTGACTATTTAAAATAGACTTAAATGGCTAAAAAGGAACCAAAGCTTAAAGCCATCAGTTAAGGAATAGCAGTTCAGAACCAGTGCTGAGGTGAAACAAATGGACATTTTTCATTTTCTTTGGAAACTCTGCTCAGTTTAAGAGACCAAGCTGACATTGAATAAAGCATCTGTGCAGAGAACTCCAAAGCAGGGACTAGGAGCGGGCTCATGTGATGGTCAGAAATCCATCAGGATGACCTGTCACGATGGGGGAGGGGAGAATGGGGGGTGGTTATCATGCAGGCTGTTGGCAGCGTGAAGATGACTTGGGGTTGTGAGGAGGAAGGTGACGGGAGGTCTGTGGATGGTGGACATCTACATTTCGTGAGAGGACACGTCATGCTCAGCAACGCCGTTCGCTTGCGCGTTGCTCTCGTTGAGCCTGCGGACACGGTACCCCTCGTAGTGAATACTGCTGGTGATGTCCTTGATGTTCTGCATGTGGGTCCTGAAGGGGGGGGGGGGGCAGGAGCACAGATAAAACCAAGTGAGCAAGTGAATCAGACCGGCAGAACATCCACATTTTATCCAAAAAGCACCCTTACACGGTCACCTCAGTGCACTCTCAGGTTACATCACCTGGGCAGTGTAAGCAGGCTTCCCCATAGATGGTAGCCAACTACAGTTGGCGACAAAAAGCCACGTGGAATGTTCTGCAACTTTGTAGCTGATTCACACTTAATTGCTCTCAGTGCAATGTTATATATATATATATATATATATATATATATATATATATAAAAAACTAAACAGGAGAAGGTCTGTAAATGTACATGCGCAATTAACAAATATTAAAACGCCAACTATTTAAAAGTTTAGTTTACATTCACTCACCTAATGAGCAAGTCCCGCAAATAAGCAAACTCACAGTGTGCAATGTTCTCAACTGCAGGAAAAACATAGGGTCTCTCAGTATCATGCTCCATTTGCCTCATTCAGGCAACATCTTATGTAGTCTTAATTGCAACATAGCAATATCTGAAAAAAGTTGTAGAAGGCATTTTTGTAAAAGATCAACATGTAGCCAGTCCCAAAATAAGATAAACATTGGGAAATACACAAAAAAAAAAAAAAAAAAAAAAAAAATTTTGTATAAAACCAACAAAAACATGGCAAAGTGGTCAAACACAGGCTAGTCTGATAGAAAATGAGAACTATACTACTAAAATTCTTCAGGCAAAAGACATCCTTAAAATTGAGTGAACAAAACTAATTTTCCACCAGAGGGCAGTGTTGCAGCAGAGTACAGGGGCAACATCCTCATTAAGCAGCTACTTCAAGCCAAATCCAAACAGGACTCAATGTCCTTAAGTGTAGCTTATAACCATGTCATATTACACACACAGCAATAAAGCTTTAAGACACAAAACAGTTAAAAAGTTCTCTCTAGCAGAAAAGAAGCCCAATGCAGGGTTCTTGACCAGATGTGGTGCAAACCAAGTGTGCAATACACTTTATTTTCAGAGAGCATCCGTTTGCTCCCGCAGCCGGTGGTCTGTGCACATGAAAGTGGGAAATGCCGGACTCTGTTGGAACCTGGTCTTTACCCAACAATAGTCCCTGAACAGTAAAATCTTCCGCCAGCCACTAGCTGGGGCTAAAGGACAGGAAGCCAGACAATGGATGGCATGGGGGGGGGGGCAACAGTGGGTCTGGCACAGAAGCTGTGGAACTTCAGTCACCCCCCCCAATGTTAAAGTCCAGGAGTACAGGAACAGTAAGCCTTTTGTCCTTATGAAGCTGTCTTGTTTAATGTGGCCATGTAAATGTGTGCAGCAGCTCTCTCCCATTAACTGCAAAGCGCCTGGATGGGTCAGAATAGAATCTTTGTGCTTTTGGGTGAGCTGCGTCTGTCTGCTCCTGCATGTTTCCCACTGTGCACTGCACATTTTCCTAGTGCCCACCTTAGTCCTACTGAACGGTTGCAGTTTATGGTCACTGACTTGCTAACACATTTACGTGTTCAAAAACGGTAGCAATCACATCAATTGTGCCAGGTGCAGTGGCTATGACAAGAGAACCACACGACACTCAGCTACCATAGGTGCAAACTCCAAAGCAGAACTCCATTTTCTGGGTCTTTCTGTGGCAACACCAGGGACGAAGAGCTAACAGCCAGTTCTGACTCTCCAGAAAGCTAAAAAGAATGGACCTCTAAGACACAAATGTCAAAAGCATTATTCAATCACTTGACCACTCCAAACCTCCCAATATTGCACTTAAAACAGGAAACCAATGCTTCAGTCTATACAGTACACCTCCACGACTGGGCTACAGACATATGCAGATTTAAAACCCAGAGAACAAACAAAATAGAGGGAGAGGGAATTTACCCTCTATGGTGCCCCATTTTGTCTTTCTTCCCAGGAGCCTCCTCCCATTGACCTGGTACTCTTGGTCACTCCCCACCACTGCAAAAGGGATCATCTCCTGGGAGAGGAATGCAGAGTGCGTGGTGTTGAAGGTCAGTACAGTCCCACTCAAAACAGCAGGATATCCCAGTCCACTTGTCACACACTCACTTCCCATTTTAAATTTCAAAAGGTTCTCCCAGTATAAAGCAAATCCCTACTCAACACCATAAAAGTTAATGATTTGGTTTCTGACCCCAACACATCCTTTTGAAATAGGGGTGTATAAAAAATAAAAAATAAAAGCTCTCAAAATCAAACAAAGATTAGCTATCAAAATTTTTTGATTGTTGTCATACTTCAGGACGAAGAGTCATAGCTTTGTGAACTGGGTCACTATATTTCCACATCAAGCACAGGTGTTATGGTGATGACAACTGTATACTTACTCTGATCCTGTCATTGGTCACTCTGTCTTCTGCATCCTCATCAAATTCCTTCTGTGGGTAGACGTCAATTCCATTGGCTCGCAGCTCTTCTCTAATCTACACAGAAGCACAAAACGCACAAACAATGTGAAGCACATGTAACTGCACAACCAACCACGCCCACCAAAACTCTGACCGCGTTCACAACCTGCCTGCCCACTTTTCAATCAACTGCTCCTACTAGAATCCTGACCATGATTGCAACCTATCAGTTGGCTTTTCAAACAGCCACACCTACCAGCATCCTGACTGACTGTCTTCACAACCTACTGGTCTGCTTTTCAACCAGCCACACCTAGCGGAACCCTGACCCCATTCACCATCTGGCTGTCCTCTTCTGGGTCCCATCCGCACAGCACTGCCAAATACAACATTGTGCATGAAAAAATACGTTTTGATGCGGTAACAGATGCCTATAATCCCAGTAGCAAGAGCTACAATTATTTCCTTCATAATGACAAGTGTGTGTGCATGGCAGCACAATGGAACCGCGTTGAACGCATGCCTGGGGGTCAGATACACACAAAGTCCTGACTTGTCCCAAGGTACCAGCAGCCATCTCTGGACCTCCCACACAGTACTGGACAGAGCAGGAACCGGAGAGGTGTGTCCAGCCCAGTACAATAACACACACCACCCACAAGTGCCACAATTTTCACTGGGTAGTACTGAAGGGGGACTGGGAGGGCGGCCATGAGGGTACAGGACACGTGAAATGGTAAGGATGAGAGGATGGGCCTCTCCGTAAACACAATAAATCAGGAGAGGTAGAGTGCATTCAGAGTTCAGCGTGGCCATCTGTCCTTTTTTGTGCGTTTTTCTCTCGTTCACAAATGGTTCAATTTCCCCCTGGTTACAATGTTTTTTCTTTTTATTACAAGTTATGATTTATTATTCCTACTCAAAAGTAGTTTTAAAAGTTGATTTTGGTGTTAAACACAGTGTACAAAAAATATCAAAAAACATTTTAAAAGCCATTTGTGTTAAACGGCAAAAATATCCACAATACCTATTTTTGCAGTTTTATAACTTCATTGATTCATTTTCCAACTGTGTGCTTACATATGTGGAAATTTTGAACTTCCTAGGACTATGGTGGAAAACTGGGGCAACTTGAAGTAAATCCGCACAGACTCGAACCTGCAAAACAAAAGGTGCGAGGAAACTACGCCATCCGCCGAGCCACCCTGCTGCGACTTCTCCTCTAGACATACTAACAGAAAGACAGCACATTCCTTTTACACTTAACATATTTCACACCAGACAAGAGCACGAGAACAGAAGTACAGTTTATTTGCCTAGAGCTGCAGAAACACTGGGGTGTCAGGTTTGAGCGTGAACACGCGACTTGACACACTATTTACAGCACTTGGAAACAGTTCACTGGGCTTGTTTTATTCACTAGGTACTCAAAAACAGATCAGAAACTTTTCAAATCACCCACCAAAAAAAAAAAAAAAAAAAAAACTCAGATTTAAAGGCTTCAAGCTATAAGCGTGCTGTAAAGAGGAAGCTGGCCACCTTCACCAAGAGAGGTTTCAGTTATAATGTTCCTAAACGGCACGTCTGAGTTAGTGGCGCGACTTCTAAGTCTGCTGCTGAGCCACACTGGCACCACATGTTTCAAGAGAAAACACAAGAAGGCTGTTACCGCTCGAGTCTCCGTGTGCAACAAAAACCTTTTCTTCACACAACTGATACAAGAAAACAAGCAATCACAACCCTATGGTCACACAGCCAATAAAAACCACTACAAGTCCTGAGCAACCCATCTCATTGGGTCATACTGCTCCATCACATTGGCCGGTAACAAATGGCATCGCAGCCAAGTGCCCAAGTGCATTTCACATGCCCGAGGATGAAACGGAGTGCTGTAGAGCGACGCCAAAGAGACAGCCATATAGAGCTCATCTCTTTCCTGAGCAACCTGCTATCCAACAGAAATGAGAGGAAATGTTCAAATTAGAGCTTTTGTTGCCCTGTGTTGCCTAGACCCCACGAACAGGAAGTGCACAATGCTGCCAACTGGCTAAAACCTATAAAAAGGAAGTACTCAGCTCCCTGCCCAGCACACAGTACCCACAGCGCTGTTGGCTGCCACCCGAAAGACAGGCTCAGGAAACAACTTCCTGCATGGGCAGCATCAACACATCGTAACGTGGACAATTAAGCTGGACACAGAACCTAAAAAACAAGCTGAAGAGGTGACAAAGCACAAACAGAACCAACACGCAGCTCATGAAAGCAGCACTGTGACCAGCGACTGACTTGAGTAACAGCAGTATGCAGACTAGTATAGATCACAGTTCTTTTGTTCAGCACCCCGCCCATTTCAAAATAGACAAGAGACTGAGGCTGGTGGAAATGAAATAGTGGGCAGCACTGACCTTTTTCTTGAAGAAGTCCCTCTCCTCCAGCGTTAGCGTGTCTGCCTTGGCAATAACAGGCACGATGTTGACCACCTTGCTGAGGCGCCGCATGAACTCCACGTCCAGAGGCCGCAAACTGCAGCAGACAGGAAGGCAGCATGAACGCATGCTAAGACAAGGAAGGCGTCACACACTGTCCCACAAGGGACAACCAACTGAGCCAGGAGCAATTCAGGGAAGTGACAAAAACAGGCCACCGCAACACCCGAACATCCTACAACCAGGCCTTGGGGACCGGAACAGTTCTTTTGTGTGCAGGCTTTGGTAACAGGAGGCAGCGGTCACCTCAGAGGACTAAGTGTATCCCTTAGCAACCTGTGTGATTAGGCTTGGTCGTTATCTGAGGCAGTCAGTCCTGTCCACAAAAGGCATACTTAATCAGCCCACACCTTGGCAGCAAGAAGCCTTTTTTAATATACAGTGACGCAGAAACAACACTTTATAAAATGTCTGAAATCTGAGAGGAAAAAGGAAACGGAAGGCAGGAAGTGGAACTGAACATTTACTTCCCAGACAGGTGGCCATTATAAAGGCAGGAACTCTAAGCAGGGCCCTTGTAACCTCCCTGGGAAGGGCATACAAGTTTCCCGCAAGAGCAACAACCCAACACCTTGTACCACATCCTAAAGGATAGCTCCTAAAACACTGCAGCAGTTACACCTACAGTGAGAGGACCCAGCAGGCTGGCAGACTGACAGGCTAGTGCAGTCAGACAGCACCAACAGCACAGGAAGCAGGTGGTGCAGAGCTGAAGGCAGCAGCCCAGTGAGGTTCACAAGTTCAGAACCCCAATAAGGTGAACTGCTTTTGTAAGATAAACTGCTCAACTGTAAGGCAACAGCTTCTTGGAGAGGCCCCATAGAAAAAGCTGCAAAAATGATATTATGGGAATACACTGGAAAAAATATGAGCGTTTCCATTTCAGCTCACCATTTTAAATTGGCTTACTACAATACGTCATTATGCATATTACATAAAGACACCCAATAATTAATATATTAATAAGGTAGCAGACGTTATACACCATATGTACACACTGGAGAGATGTTTCAACATTTTAAAAACCAGGCTCACAAAACAGGTGGCCCCCACACAGGCAGGAGAACTTGATACCAATTGTCCGTCTTTTGGTCGCCACGAGTGATGAGTGGCTCAGTCCCATGTGAGGTCTGGGCACAAAAATGCCATTTCACTTGGCTGCCTGGCAACTGCAGGACAGCTTTTCACCCCCTCCCCCCACCACTGCTCATTCCCCTGATACCCTTTCTCCACTGGACCACAAAGACGTCTGGTGTTGCTCAAAGCCCTGCAGCAGCTGCGAGAGCATTTGTCAAGCAGACATCTGCCCTGCTGGACACACCAGAAAGGCCAGCCTGGTGTTAGACGGGTGGCATGTGAGTGTAGGCTGCCACATTTGTCATGGTCCCAGAGGAAGCCAACTGAAGTGTCAAACTTGGACCCTCCCCTATGCCATGTGAGAGACAGGGGGTATCTGCTGCATGACCACAAAGCAGATTTCACCCCCCCACAGGCAAATGCTCGCACACACGCACGCACACAGCTAACATCTGCCCACCATAGCGAAAATCTGCTGAGTGGACACGTGTGGTCATGTTATAAAAAGTTGGAGGTGGCTGAGGCACACGATACACAGGAAGGAACAGCCACCCTGGCAAAGGAGATGCAGCTCCTCTCAGGCTGGACCCTCCAACATGGACAGCAGCCACCATCTCCTGGAGCTCTGGCACAATGCTGAAACAGAACGGCCTTGTGGCTATGTTCAGGGCATTGAGGCGAGGGTGTGGTAACCAAATCAAACACCCATCTCCTAGGGCACTGCGGAACATCGCTCCCTACTATCATTAACACAATTTTCTTTGCATAATCTTTTGAAACCAGTTACACTTACTATAATTTCAGCTATAAAATTATCTAACAGGATATTCACCAGACCAATTCAGCTTTTTCACAATTACTAAAAGGATACTCTTTTCCTGGAACTTTTTTTGACACATTTCTAGGTTCAGTCAGTACACGACCTGCTGTTTCTGTCAGTCTTGCATGCTACCGACATTTTAAATTTGTATAACAGGAAAATCTGTGAAACATAACCTTAATATGACCAAAACAGAGCAACGTTAGGTTTTTAGAATCATGCTGGAATCCCAAAGCGAGAAATGGGACAGCTTCCAAATTCAAATCTGTGTGTTCTAGGATACGCCAGGGCAACAACTTCAAAAACCCTGCCTCAAGTCTCTGGATGGCAGTAAGGAAGAATTAACTTCCTGGTTCCCTGCGTCTTTCAGAAGAGTGGAGTCCTGGGAAGACAGGTGCTAGGGGCTGTCCGGGAGCAGTCTGAATAGCGAGCAGGAGGCTTGGCTGTTCCCCTCGCTTAAACGAGTCCTGGTCCACTCCAAGCAATGCACAGGAAGTTGCGCCGTGGTCCCAGCAGCCAGCGGGGCACTAGAGGCAGCAGGGCCCCTCAGCTGTCCCCAGCAGCTGCTCCCATGAAGGGGGTGGAGTAAAAGATGTATGCCAAGGGAGGATGTGGTAGATGGACAGTGCCTACACGGCATAACCTCCATCCCACACCATTAAAGAACAGTTTGAGTACACAACATATACTATAATATGCTGACGCACTGGAGTGGTGGGATCAGTGGTCTGTATTGTATGCAAGATGTTATTTAACGAGCAGTTCATTTCCTGCGATACACATTACAATTTAAGTGACCACTACTTTGTCTAGGAATCTAACAAACGTAACACTGTAAATCACCATTTAATACAGCGGTCATCCTTTATTTTAGCACTGAACTGAGCACAACCAGATGTACAGTCTCTTGTGCTGCCAACGCTAGACTCCATAACACAGACTCAAATATGCAGACAACTTAAGTCCACACGGCAAAACTGGAACTATACGGAAACTACATTGGTTTGTACAGCACAAAGCCAATAATTTTTCCAAGTAGATGTCGTGCTCCGTGGGGAACCCACTTCCTGACTTGGGAGAATACCCCAAGGTGAGAAATGAAGATCCGCAACCCGACCGTGAACCACAGCTAAGTCTCAAAGGGACTGCTCCCCCCCCCCCGCCACCCTCATGCTACACTCTGAGACGAGTGGAGTTGAAGAGAGGAAGCAAGACAGAGCAGAATTAAAAAAAAAAAAAAAAAAAAAAAAAAAATTAAAATCAGATCCAGATGTTCACGCAGCAGAAGACGGAGCGGAGACACAAAGCCGGGGGAGAAAGGGCTGCGATTCAAGGCAAACAGGAGGCAGCACCACGTTTTCAGAGCAGGAGGAGCCTTCTCAGACAACTCAAGGGGGAAAAAACTACAGCAGGAGAAATACTCCTGTCCCAGCTTCTCCACAGATGTAGGAGAGCTGTTGGTCTACAGCACCCCCAGCGAACTGCGATCATCGACGGACTGAGTGGACGTCACCATGACCACAATGGAATTAAGCCAATAATACAACAGGAGACCTCATCTGAAACGCCACGCATTTCAAGTTCTTACCAAATGTACTAAATGCTCCAGTCAAGTCCTCTGAGCTCAAATGCGTACTGTCATCACACAACAGCAGCTTACACTACCGTGCAAGCAGTTTCATGGAGAAAAGCAGTTACTTTGTTACTAAAAAAAGAAAAGCGTTCTTTTCTACAAGAGCTGCAGCAAGTTCTGTAATGTAGGTAAGAGGAACATGGGCAAAATTTATCAGATGACAACATGGATCAAATAGGAATTGAAACTGTGTGCCCTCTACCCTACTAAACGCTACGTGTGTGAGGCATTCATTAGGTCCATAGATATCTGTTCCCTGAAGGGCCACATGATTAGCAAATATATACACTATACAGAGAAACTCTAATCTCCTCTTGCTACAAGGTTACTCTGTGCAGACATGTTTAATTGTGAAATGACTGTCACCAACTGCCAGTCTCCCCCTCTCAGCTCTACCTGTACTGACTTGGCTAAATCAGCACATGCAGAGCTGGATTAGGTCCCTAGGAGTTTCATCTTGGAGGCCCAGTAATATAATACAATGGTAGCTAACGGTACAGTAAGCACATGAATAATTTTACATACAGGCCCCTTAGCATACAGGGCCCCTTTGTGTGTACCCAACTCACTTAGACGATAGTACCAGCCACCTTAACCACAAGGGTTCTCAGAAAACCTCACCAGTGAGAAAGGCATGAAAAAGCTGCTGCATGTCATGTGGTCAGCAACGCTTAGACTGTGTATACAGGGGCACACACACACAATGGTGGCGAGTACATGGAGGGGAAAAACAGGAGCGTGCCAAGCACCTGCATGTTTTCAACTAGCAACTACCTGCTGCTCGTAAATCTACTTTCAAAACTTCCAACCCTACACCCCACCCAACTCCCTCCACCTTCTCAGAGACAGAAAAAAAAAAATGCAACTGCAGACCCCTCGTCGCATTGTGGAGGTACAAGCGTGCATGCATGCTGAAACCGAGGAGCAGAGCGACTCTCCGATTAACATATAATGGCCAAGATCTACAACCTGCAAAGAAGCAGGACTGCATTAAACAACTTAAGAGCTCACTACTTCCAATACAAACAAGTTACTCCATTTTGGAGGAACGCACCCCCCACAAGACATTACAACTCACCACCCCCCGAGGTGGTATTCCAGCAGACATAATACCTAGGCTGCAGTGATTCCAATTCTGTGACCCTACCATTCTTAGCATTCAACACGTTCCCCACAACTCCAGCATGTCTCTCACAGAACAGCCAATGAGTACATGGAGTGTTTGGGCACCACGAGCATGCCAAAGAGAGACATACCAGTGCCCCGTTGGAGGGATGAAGTATATACAGCAGTGGACCCGTGAGTCTGGGATCCTCTTCTTTCTGTTGATGTTGATCTCCTCCTGTAGGTACTTCTCATATTGGTCATTGATGAACTTCATGATGGGCTGCCAGCTTGGATGGGAGGGAGGAGAATGGAGATGGGGGGGGGGCCCTTCTCTCACATGCAAACACGTAGATTTTGTTTACATCTGCCAGTGCCTCGTTCTACGTATGGTTCAGCTTCACTCACCAGTTCTCGTTGTTGATCTGGTCACCAAAGCCTGGGGTATCAATGACTGTTAGCTTCATTCTCACACCCTTTTCTTCTATGTCTGTAAGAAGGAGAGGAAGAAGACACCGTCATCCACCAATCCTCGAACCCCTACGTAAATGCACCAATCAAAACAAATTCTACATTATTCAGTCATTTGGCAGATGCTTTTATCCAAAGCAACTTACAACATTTCATATGCATGTTATAATAAGCTAGCGCAGGGTGTCTTACTCAAGGACACACCAGGTGGCTGGGCTGGGATTCAAACCAGGAGACTTCTGCATCCCAGCCTGATGTTCTACCCATTGAGCCACCAGGCCACTTCTACCATTCTACGGCTTCAAATTCTACAGTTAGACATCATGTCCCCTTCTTTGATTGGCACAGGAATGGAGACAATCAGCACATAAACACTAAGAATGTTCTTTTGGGATTTGACAAGCAGAAGTGCTATAGACCAAAACATTAAAGGGCACAATTCCAGGACCTTTTTTTTTTTTTTTTTTTTTTTTTTTTTTTTTTTTTTTTTAAAACAGGAGGCAAACTGTTCACTTCAGAGCACATTAGGTAGATGTGAAACAAGGAGAGAAATGAAACATGAAAAGGCACAGCCTACACATTATAAAATGCCTCCTCCTCTGCCAAGCTCACCATGGCTGATGGACTTGATCTCAATGGTCTTGGGGATCCTCTCCTCAGGCGCGGCCACCGTAGACTTGCGGCTCACCTTGGATTTGAAGAGTGTGTTCATCAGCGTGGACTTGCCCAGGCCACTCTGTCCTGTACAATGATACAGAGGGACATCAGAACCCCTGGAGGTAACTGGCATCCTGCAACACAGCCCCGATGTAGCATGGCCTGACACCGTGTATAAAAGGGTAAAAGTCTGGTACATGCCCTTCCATTCAATGTTTTTTTTTATATATATATGGAAAGTATGCCTGTCTACTTTGCAGAACAAAGCACAAGTTCAGGTTTGCAACGAAGGGAATTTCTGCTCTTCCCACTAACAGTCTGGCTACATACAGGGCTGTGTGCTTGTCAAGGGCATCGTCTGAGGCAAAGACAAACATGCTGCAGTAATGTTCATGCTGTATTTTTACGCCACTCTCCTACACCGTACGTTATTTGAGGAGGTCTCACACACACACACACACACACACACACACACATTTTACAGGCATCTTCAAGGTGTGTTTAAGAAACAGAAAGACCATTTCATGGAGCTGGTCTCAATGACTCTATACTGAATTAGTGTAATTAATGACAGCTCTGGCCAACATGCTTTTGGTAAAGAAGATATTTTCATGTTTTTTTTTTTTTTTTTTTAAACAGGAAAATTAACTAGCACAGTTCAAAACTTGCAGCACATGCCAATCACCAAAAGCTGAATCAACAGTACAAAAGATGGACAGGGACGAGCAAAGTACGGTGGCCAACAAACTACTTCAGATATAGTAACAACCAAAAATGGCAGCTACACACCCTAATGTAACACCATGGACCTCTGAACACAAGTCCACAGCAGCCACTCTTTATTAAGCTAAAAGTCTCTCGCACGCACACGCACGCAAAAAAATCACAGCAGAAAGAAGCTGTATGCTCTGCAGGGCTCCGCCGCCAGACAGCTACAAAGAGATCCACGTCCTGTACGCTGGATACATCACAGCTACATAAACTTCACTACAGAAGCAGTGATTCAACCAGTATTACAATGCAAGCAAATGTTAAAATGTATGCTGCCATGTAATCTACAAATATTTAAAGTACTACAGCACAGAAGTAATATCCATCAATTTTAGGTAGCTGCTAATGAGAGACGAAGTGTTGCAAAAAAAAAAAAAATAAATAAAAATAAATAAAAAATAAAAAATTTTTAAAAAATTTAAGAACCCCGCCCACCCCAGGCCCGGAGGCGGGCCGGGGGGGGGCCGG
>JABJVR010003107.1:0-12081 GCA_025773905.1 Chitala chitala | reverse complement strand
AGTATACTCTCATAGTGATTTAATGGTGTGTTACTGCTGTATCTGTACTCTACAGTATACTCTCATAGTGATTTAATGGTGTGTTACTGCTGCATCTGTACTCTACAGTATACTCTCATAGTGATTTAATGGTGTGTTACTGCTGCATCTGTACTCTGTAGTATACTCTCATAGTGATTTAATGGTGTGTTACTGCTGCATCTGTACTCTACAGTATACTCTCATAGTGATCCAATGTTCTTTTGCTGGTGGGTCGGCAGCCTGTATATGTCCTATTGAAGCAGCACAATCATTATGACTAAACAGACTCATGGGACAGCTGCCTTCTACAGGAATGTGAGTTTTCCAGGATTTTAAAAGTACCTCTGCTTGGGACTGACAGCAAAATGGCTTACATAGATTTGGGAACTGGACTTTAAAATGTGGGATTTATTTCTCAGACAGCCAGTGCTGGAAGACTAAGATTGAACATGGCTACTTACTGCTCTCAGGGGTTAGGAACAGAGAATCAGAAAAAAAGTTACATCAACCATTACTCCCCTTGGGTATGCTTTAAATTGCTTTTGAAATATAGGGAAAACCCCACGCATTTAGTAATTCACTCGAATAAAATTTAGTGTAAGTGCTGACATATTCTTGTTTAGATCCTGGTACATTTCTCTCTTTGACTGATCAGGGTCACTAGTCATCGTCAGCCATGTTATTATCCACATGAGTGGAGTGTCAAGCTGCTGCCAGATGTCTTCCTGGGTGTCTGTAAGGGTTCCTTCCTTATAAATCTCAGCTGCACAATGCATTGTCATGTGTCCAACAGCCTAGTCATCGAGCTCCCAAGGGTGTATTGAATTCTGTTTGACCAAACCTCTTAAATAATTTTATTAATAAAAACACAAAATGTGCATTTATTTTTATGGTAAGACAACTAAGGTTGGACATTCATGTGTTACTTTAAAAAAACATTTCTTGAAAGGTTTGTGTCTCACTTTGGAAGATTGGAGTAGTAGAAAACATTAATTGGAAATGGCATATTAGTGCTGGTCCTTCAGTTATTTTCAGTCTTTCCTTGACTTTTTCAGCTAGGGGACTGACATCCAGTGGCAGGGAAGCCTTACCTGAGATTGGAAGGTCTTAAAGGAAGCATTTCTGCAAAGTGAAAACTTCAAGCTGCCTTTTTGCCTTTTATGATGTGCAAAAATGCCTTACAGGAGGAAGGGGTGACTGTACAGATTTTTTAGCTCAATGAAAAAAGCAAGAGATGGACACCCCCAATCTGAAAGGAGGTGTGGTACTCCTGTTGGAACGGAGATGGAGTTCAGAGAAGCTGCCTCCATCTGATCGACTCTCTTAAATCCTGCCTGTTTAGGGGGAGAGCGTACATTTTAAAAAAAGATCAATGGGTATTGCTGCAGTTCCTCTTTAAAGCGAAAGTAACACTTGCATCATCCAACTCAGTCAGCCTCAGTCGTGTTTGTTGCCTCTTAGTCAGCCAGTTGTCTTTTTAAAGTCATTGTCCGTTCACATAGATGAAGTACCCAATAGTGTTGCATACAAAATAAAACTACCTGAACACATGAGCTTTCAAACATGGAATCTAAGTTCAAAGCAACAAACAAGAAATTTTTCTGTCCCAAACATCATGAAGTCTGACTTTGATTTCACTGGCAATGACCTAATGATAACAATATTTATACTTTCTTTTGAGGATGGAGAACAAATGTTGTTTGGAAACGTTTTACTCAAAATATTCCATAAAGTTTGCAAAGCAAGGTGCATAATGTAGACATAAAGACGTTATGAACTTCCTGCCACTTCCTAATGTTTATTCAAGAGGAAGTGCAACAGATGCTCGCTTTTCTCATGCGTGGACACTAGTTTACAATGCACTGAGACTGAAGTCATGTAGCTGGAAGAGGCGCAAACATATGCATCACAGTCACCAGAGTGCACTGCTGAGTAGGGATGGTGGTAACGACAGCAGACACCACTTGCAGGGCTGCTCTCGTTAGGCAGTCCTAACTGAGTCTGACAGGGCCCTCAGTGGCTAAGTGTGCTTTTGTGTAAGGCTGCCTCACCCTTAGAGAAGTCCTGAAGTCCCTTTGTGTTTCATTTTCTTCTTCCACAACAAAACTTTCTGTAGCTAACAGCTAAGAAAGGGGCTGGGCATGTGGCTGGATTACTCTTCACTGTCCATGTTTTTAATGGAGCAGTGTGCAGTCAGCAAATGTATTTTCTTTCTATGCAGTTCATCCAAGAGCTCATGTCTATTGAAATTTGCTCAGTTTTGCTCTTTCCACAGCCATTACTTTTACAGACATCTTTGTAAGCGTAACGCCTTTGGTTCTAATGTGGCCTCATTGCGTTGTTACCTGACAGTGTTAGTTCTTTATTGTAGATCTTCCTTCATGGTTTTGGCTCTGCCTTTTACCTGATTCCTGGTGAGTCCTGTCTTGTGCAAGAGAAAAGTGAGCGATGCAAACAGAGATGGAAGAGTGTTTTATTGGCAACTGCCTCATGCATTTGTGACAGAAATCACACCAGCCCCTTCCTCTGGAAAACATAAAAACCATATGAAATGGAGATTATGACCGCCTGGGCTGACTGGCATTTATACCTTCCAGAAGTCTGTTTTTTTTTTTTTTTTATTAGATGGCTGTAGGTCAAGAAGATTCAAATTATGCACATCTGAAGCTACATCTACAGCATACATGGCAGGAGTATACATACATATTAGAATTTCATTGTATTATTATTGTATATGACAGTAACTCTTAATTTGAATGTACACCACTGCACATAGAAGTCAATGGAATTGTAATATGGGGCTAATGCAAGGTTACGACTGTGGTATGTTGAGTCTCTCTTATACAGGCTACTGGAAGAGAAGCCTCCACATGGTCAGCCATGTGAAACACAGGAATAGAACTGGTGTTCATTTGAACAACCCCAAGAAAGTGCTATTTTCAAATATGAATAAATAATTTATAAATCCTAATGGTGTCATCTGAGCATGCCGCTCTCCCTTTATTCAGTCTCTGAAAGAAAGAGACAAGTAATTATGACATTTGGGATCTTCTTTTCAAACTGAATGTTTTGTTTGCCTTTAATTTGTCATAGCCAGGGTTTGTCAAAGCTATAAACACACCAGTACGGTGAAGATGCTGGACGCGAATTAATACGTCTTTGTGTTTGAAGATTCCTGACGGCTCTTTGGAGTTCTCAAGTCACATGTCTGTTTACATGCCTTTGTTCTTTCAATAATCAATTATTTAAAGCGCAGTTGCAATATAAACAAGGTTTTAGCTTGGCTGCCACACTGAAAAGGAGAGAAATGTGGAAGAAGATGAGGATTGCCACACGTTCCACCGAATCTTATTACAAATTAAAAAGCTTTGACAGGAGCCTTTTTGTTGTGCTGCTGGGTAAATACGACGAAACCCCTGACTTTCTCCAGGTCCCACTGCTAAATACCCTCCTCTCTCAAGTACTGAGTCCTGTATGTACACTTTAATGCAGAGCCTTCCTTACACGAACTCTGCACTATCACTGACACGGTAGCACACTTGAACAGGAACAATTTATGGCACTGTTTACAGCACACCATTCAAAATGAATTTGGGTGTTAGTAGTAAATATAAATGCGGAACCATAAGAGGGATTTCTACCACACACTGTTCAGATAACCGACAACATGCTGTGCTCCATCTTGCTCATTTACATAAATGTTCTGAGATTTATGGCAGCGCCTGTAGGTTTCTACTGATTTGAGCATTCGCAAAAGATGAGCTGACAAAGATGGCCAACGTCTGTCAGAACTTTCACAGAACGGCAAACTGATTATTGGAGTCTTGTTTTCATAACATTTTTACTTTAATTTTTTTTTAAAGGTTATGTTTTGTTGGCTTTTTATATAAGCTTATCTAAGTCAAGTTTTTTATCTAAGTTTTTTTTTATAGAGGTGCATTAGATCACATAGGTTTGTTGCTCCAATTTTTGCGACGATATTCATTCAAACGTCAGTTTGTCCGCCGCAATCTCCAGAGTCCTACTTTGAATGATACGCATTGACACAGCGACTGTCAGGAAATAATTCAAAGAGGGAAGTGATATATCATTTGTGATGAAATATCTGTCATGTTCATCTTTTCATGCTTAAAAGGCCTCTGAGTGATTTCGTTTGAGCCCTCATAACTATAAAAAAAGTTGGTGCCACCTAAAAGTCAAGATGGGTTGTACCTTTCAGATTGAGAACAGACATGAAAGGAGAAAAAAGGGCAGCAATACGAAAGTGAGAATTTCCTGGAGTCAGGAGGAAATTACACAGCTTCAGTGTAGTGTTTGACTTCACACAGCCAATAGTGGAATTTAATGATGAGATTAACAGATCAAGACGCCATTTGAAAGCAAACAGTAGAGATGAGCTTGCAGCGAACGCTTCTCAAACAGGACTTTTTTTCCTCCATCTCTTCCTTCAGAATGAGTCACTCAGTGATAATGGCAAGGAGAACTATTACATTTTTTCCTGTAGGTGTCCATCAAAGCAAGCTGCAGCATCATTTTTTAATGAGCTGCAGCTCCAGGTTCAAACAGCTAAAACCACCTGATCCCACGCCATGCTATGGCCTTCTGGGAAAGGTTCTGGGAAAAACAACAGGGCAGACACACACGCAGATATGCACACACATTCTCAGAGCACACCCAGACACACACACGCCCCCAGAAGCACACAGATACACACATACTCACACACACACTCACACACAGACGCACACATACACACACTCCACCTGTCCTTGCAACAGCACACACAATGTTGACCAGCTGTCTCTGTGATCTTCATAGAGATAGGCAATATATTTCTTATCCATACATCACTACTGTCGCTGGACTTTTTGGGCTCCATGGAAGAATAACATAAAGAATGTGATATTTTAGTTTTTGCACCATCCTAGGTTTCCACCCCTCTACAGCTCCCCTGAAACAATAATACCTAACTGACTTCAACATTTCTGTTAAATATCAAGTGCCTAACTGACTTCACCATTTCTGTTAAATATCAACAGTACCTAACTGACTTCACCATTTCTGTTAAATATCAACAGTACCTAACTGACTTCAAAATTTCTGTTAAACATCAATAGTACCTAACTGACTTCACCATTTCTGTTAAATATCAACAGTACCTAACTGACTTCAACATTTCTTTTAAATATCATTAGTACCTGTCTGACTTCAACATTTCTGTTAAATGCTATAGCACTTGTGGCCTCACTTTTGTGGTTGGTTTTTGATGTATATGGGTAGTATGCATTAACTGAACTTACACTTTGACACGCTAACAGGTAGCGGTTTGTGCTTGAGTGAGTCATCTCAACTGGGGGCTCTTCCATGCCTTTCACATAGCTACTCCTTTTGTTTTTCAAACGTTGCTCCTTTATCTTGTTCAGATCGAGAAATTGCTGCCTAGCTGTCTCACGCTAAACTTTTTTTTTTTTTTTTTTTGCCATCGATGTCCAATTTCCATTTTATTTTAACACTAACCCAACGAGCTGAGAAATTCTTAATGTTCCAAGATTTTGCTGAGACATTTTAACACAATAAACTATTAGTGAACTCGTTTACTGTGACTGCTCACTGCTCAGAGATAAGACAACAGTTAGGCTGTCGGGGCTGGGCTCAGGACGCCGAGTGACAAAGTCATCAATCAGTGTAATGGGCGGACACTTAATGATGCTGACGACCAGCGCAAGTCCTTCAGACTCCGGAAACCAGCAAAGAAAGTCATTCCAGACCCTGGCTAGTGACTAATTTTAAGTTATTTATATTCACTCGTCTGACATCATCATCGTAAAAATATGCAATACAGGACTTAAACATTTTACCCAGTAAACCAATTTATCCACTTTAGCTGCATCCAGTTAATTGAACACGTGTTCCATTGAAGTGAAAGGCAGAAAAACAGTACTGTAGACACACTATCAATGTGAGTGAATTATCTACTTATCAGTCATCCACTTAAGTGGACTCCACTATATGTGCTTTCAAGTCATAAAGAATATAGCAGCACTCTGCTTATCAATATTCTTTCAGGCACAAGTATAAGAGTACATTGTATAATTCTAATGTAAATTACAAGTATATAATTTAGAAACTTGTCTTATGGAAGAGACCAACCATTTACTTCATCCACCACATCGATATGCATGAACTATTTTATAATGGATTTGAGGGCGAAATAATAGAAATGAATATATGAAATCAAAGAATTCCTCCCTACATGGGCAGCTGGCCTTGTCTTCACTGAGATTTGTGATGCTGGTTCGTTTATTTATGCTGACCGGCGTGGCTGAAAACACTGGCATCTGTTAGGAACAGACACTTGAGTTATGGTCATTTCTTAAAAAGGAGGTAGTCTGAGGTAACACATCCAAGAAACATGGCAAGACGTTTTCTATAATAATGCTTTAAAGAAGCACAAATCTGCTGGTAAACAGAATAACTAAAGTCTTTATAATCCTTGAAAGCAATGGAAAAAATGGTTAGTATTACCAAGAATTACTCTTCCACACTCGCTGTATGACTGACCAGAATGATCTTGACGACGTGCTTATTTTACATTCTTCACCACACTGTGTACATGAGAGACAAACACGTTCTAACTTTTGACAGGTTTTTCTTTCTTTTCTTCCTGAATAGGAGAGATGCTAAGATGGTACAAGCCGTGGCAGGCTAAATTCAGTCATTGGGACTCATGAATTGCAGAAGGTGCGTTCACATTATGTGGGATGAGGACTGGAATTAGTACTGGGTGCTGAATTCGGCTTGAATCCATACAGGATGTTCTTGCTGTGAGAAGCAGCTGTATGCATGCTTTATGTCCCATAATGCTGTATGACCAATCCTCTTCTGGTAGTCTTCACAGCTATCTTGATGCTGCCTCCCAGCCTACATGTTCCACTTTCGCTACCTCATCATTTTTCTTTTTATCTGGCCGTGCGTTTTGCCTATCTGAGTTTTCAGAGCTCACCGACTCATATGCATCCCTTTATGCTCCAGGAGTGAAAACATTTAAGAAGAATGTATTTGTTGCCATGCATTATCATGCTAAAAATCTGAGGGTTCAGAGATTCAGAGACCTGCTTTTGGAGGAAGTGAAAACAAATGGGCGCTTGTAGCTGTGTTAGAAGTGGTGACGGAATTAAACACTCAGCACATTTTCGCAGCGAAACTGAGTGTTAGCAAAAAAAAAAACATAGTTAATGTGCCAGTCCAGTTCTGCAGATATTCTTATTACACATGTGCATCTCACCGTATCTGAGATAATAAATGTTCACATTAGCAAGGAGCTGTAACGTGGCTGTCTGCCCGCTGAGACGGAACGTTTTCTGCTTTACATATAGAAATGGAAACCATGAGTCAATTGCAAGTGTCAACCCAACGGTTTATCTGAACCAGATTCATTGCTGTTGATTGGTGGATGACAGTAAGATTCACAGTTAAGAGGTAAAGCTGCTGTTTTAGTTGTTTCTGGAATACGTTAGCCAAACAGCTGACCATTTAACCCAAAGTAGCTATGACTTTACAGGAACTACACATCCTAACCTGGTTTCTTTTTTTGGTTCTTTAGGCTCGTATTACTAAAGATTTTTTACCTCAGCGAGGAGTTCTTTAACGGCCCATGATGAGTCAGTGACCTGCGTGTGTCCTTTTCTCAAGATTTCACTTGTCAGGCTGACACTCTGGCCTCTACCTTCTATGACAGATCTTTGGCTCCTGGTGTTTCATTGATGCTGAATCACACTAGTTCACCTACAAGCTGACAGAAGCATGTTAAAGAGGCAGGAAAGATAACCATACTTTGAAGGGGTGAAATAAACAGTTCTTAAAGGCATAGAAGAGCAAACCAAAAGAGGTCAGCTCAGCTATACTTTAAAGAGACAGGTTTGTTATCTTCTCATCAGATCTTCCATAATTGTTCTGCCTATGAAAATCAGTCATACAAATAACAATGTAAAGGTTATGCCTCATCCCTGTAACATTAAGCATTCTTTTTACTAATAATTAAACAATGACAAATAAATTAAGCAAAAAAATGGCTGGAAGTGTTCTTTTGTATCAAAAAAAAGGCGTTTAACTGGGCAGCGAGAGTTACATTAATGTTTTCTGACAGACCGATTCATCATGAGTGACTATTATGATACAGTATATTCCTAAACTGAAAGCACACGTTAAAACTCTGACTGACTTAGATAAGCATATTAACAAGTGGCTTGTAAGCATGCTGAAAAGAGCTTCTGTGCATGATGCTTAGGTGTGAAATGACAAATGTGCAGGTGAAGAGAATTTATAATTTCGCAACGACTAGCCGCATGTAAGTGACAGGAAAGGACTGCTAAATTGCAAGTATTTCTCATCGGCCTTTCAGCCCAGGTGATTGCTGTGTCAATACCAGTTGGGTATAGGAGGTGCTTCAAATCACTCACACTGCTGTAGTTCTCTCAAAGCTCTTGGGCAGATTTTTTACTTTGTCTACCTCCAAACCAGCTGGCGAAGCCTTGAATCTTCAGACATTCTGTATTACTGTGGTAAAGCTGATTCCCAAAAGCTGTTGACCTTCAGACCTTCAGGAGAAACTCCTGCAGCTCATCAGCAAGCCAGACAACTTCGAACCAATCTCCCTTGTTCAAAACAGAGCTAAAAAGAGGGTCAAATGCCAGCATTTCTCACCATATCTTGATAAAAAAACCCATATAACTGATGATTTACTACTCTCAATGTTGAAGTTTCAGCCTTTGTAGTAAAAAAAAGAAAAAAATCAGAAAATACATCTTGTGTTACGCATGTTTCTGTTTTCTGTTTTGAGTTAAAAACTGCAGACAGTTTCCTCCACAGCGTGTAAAGTGGAACAGAATAGTGTTGGGTCTGGAAGAAGAAGGATAAAACTGAGCCCCATCAGCACCACCTCATTTTGTTAAAATGACAGCTCTTAACAAAACCGTCATCCCTGGCACAAAAGGTGGCTGTCATTCTGCGACTGGCTCAAAGATGGGCAAACATCCTTTGCACAAAGACAGCTTCAAACACGCAGCCCTTGGAGAAATAGCTTAGTGGTAATCGCTGCCTATAGACCGTCATTTGGAGATGATGCATCTGTTATGACGATAATGAAGCTTGATGAGTTCCTGTTGAAATGCTGCTGAAAGAGGCCCCAGTAATTGGCAAACATGGTATTTCAAGCTCTTGCTTCCAACCCTGAATCGATTTCAAGCTGGGAAATAAATACAGAAAACAGTGTGGGTTGTCTTCTGTTAACATCTTCACAGACAGGTGTGTAGCAATGCTAAGCGCTGCTAAAACGAGACTAATTTGTATGGATAAGGGTGCTTAGCTTGTACCGTGTTAGTCAAATATTGAAGGAAAGTGAACAGTAATGTTCTCTGTGGGTTCACATTAATGACTGGAATGAGGAATGGGAAACCAGATTTATGAGTTAGTGAAACTAGAGTAGAATCCTGGTCTTGGTACTACTGTCTCATGGTACCGGGAAGCAGTCCTGGTGAGACGCTATTTCCCACTCGTTTAAACGATGGCCGGAGGTTGCCTGAGGCAAACATGCACAAATGTCTTAATTTGGCTATTCCTGGTGAGCACGCCGTCATCAGCGGTGGCTACCAGCTCTTCAGGGTTACCAGCCGTTTCTCACTGTTTACGACACGATACTAGCAGCACGCTATGAGCCGCACCTTATCTCCTGAGACTGAGCAGCAAAAGGGGGTTGGAGCCAGTGAATGTAATGATCCAAAACCACAGGCTCCGCCGGCTTCACTGTTCCACAGGTCCTAATTGGTTCACTGAAAATATAATTTAGAGCTTGTTTCACTTCGCTTTGTGTTCAACTGTAAAACAGATTCGAAGCAGCATGCATTTTACAATCCTTAAAATTATCTCAGAAAATTGGAACCCATTTACAGCAGACTTCATGCTTAGCAAAGTTTGTTTCCATGGTAATTATGTACTTGTACAAAGTCCTTTGTCACCCAGAAAGGCAGCTGAATAGAGAATGTTGATAATGCCCAGTGTACACCATACGAACCTCGATTAGATGTTCATTATGTTGTCAATAATGTGTAATATAAGACAAAACATTCTTACATGATCGACAAAATGATGTTTGAACATAATTTAATATCTTGAATACATGTTCAGTTACTGTTAATGGGACAAAATCTGGGCTCTTTTGCCATGAAACTGTGATGTCACTATTGAAGTGCAGTGATAAGTGACTGACGATGGATTGTGACAGGAATCAGCTGCTGCTTCCGCTATGCATGAGATGAGCTCCCAGAGCAGCCATACAGAGCTTTAGCATCTCCAGGGTCAGATTGGGGATTTCATCTTTTGCCTTCACTGAAAGGGGCTGCAGAAATGTTTGACTGGCCCTTTGAATTGGGCTGTAAGTGTTTTTAAAATAAATTATTACATATCTTTGTTGGACCTTTGGAACATATACAGCAAACATACTAAATAGGTTATCAGTAAAGAAGCAGGTGACTTTTCTCATTTCTTTAAAGCATGTGGTCAACAGAACTTCTATAACGAACACGAGTTTAACTTAAAGATTTGCTGTGAATGTTGTGATGTCTGGAATGAGATTTTTTGACAGAATTTAATGTTGTATTCTTCTAATTAAATCTGATTTAGTACGAATCCAAATGCATAATTCACTATATTTTCATATTTTGTTTTGGAAACATAAAAAAAAAGTATAATATTTAGTTCATATAATATTTCTGCTTTCCTACATTGGAACAGTAAAGATTTTTTTTTTTCTTACATATGTACTTTAACCAACAACACATATTTTAGAAATTTGCCAATTTAGTCTAAAAAAGTTTCATGAAGATAAAACATTAATTGCTATGTACTAGCTCGGTTACACCATAAAATTTCGATTCTTCTTTAAATAAGTGCTCGCTTCTATAGAAGTCCAATTTTGGGCAATATCAATGCCAACAAATGAGAGCCATTAAATCACCAGTTATAAAATCTATACTAATAAATAAGAATTTGTAGCAGTTATTTTCTTTCCTGCCTTTCAAAAAACTATAATTTGTCACAGTATTTCCAACATGCAAAACTATATTGTTTATAAACTCCCTTAAATACTTCATATAAACAATCAGAAACATATATTGGTGTAATGATCTAGGCAAAGGAGGGGAAAAGGTGAGGCCTAATGTGCAAAAAAGGAGTTTTATTACAGATGTGCAGGATAACAAAGATCCAAAACAACAAACATCCAGCAACTACTAGTCATACAACAGCAAACATTACAGGTAACAACAACCAGCAACAAACTAAGACAAGAGGAGAGTATATAAAGGAAACACACTAATAAGACACAGGTGGCCATTACTGATACAATTAAGAAGACAACAAGTGCAAAGGAATTGAAAAAACAGGGGCAAGGGCGCTAACTACTGGACACATGAAGAACTGGCAGGACTATATCATGCCATATGCAGTTCTCCCCACAGTGTTAATTTTATTATTTTTTTTATTATTATTTTTTAACTGTTTGTAATCTTAGTTCTACTGTTATGAAATGTGGTGTTCTGAATTTTAGTTTTAGACTAAATTTTGAACACCATTTGCAGTATGCTGTGCTGGATGGGGGAGGGGGGCAGTTGGGGAGGCAAATATAATGTCTCATCTGTAAAAGATGGGGCCCTGGTCGTATACAAACAGAATTAGTGGATGTGACCATGGATCAATGAGCACATGACTGAGCGTTATTGTGCCAAAACATCCATTAAAGTGCACAGCAACCTATTCTGCAAACATGCTCATTAACAAGTGGCCTACAACTTACAATGAGCAAAACACACTCTGTTTCCTGATATTTCACACACCCAAATTAGAATTTGCATAATGCACAAATTAACATACAAAACACACATAAGATAAAACAAATACAAAAAACAAAACCTAAAAATGCTCATGTGGACGACTGGAAGTATACGTACCTTTTTAAATTAGTTTCAGACTTATATAAATTCAAATCCCACTTAGAATACAGCAGCA